>KV005104.1:167465-181812 GCA_001598015.1 Dorcoceras hygrometricum
CTTCTCTATCGTATAGAGAAGCTTATCCGAAGCCAAAACAAGATTGAGGTTCCGGAGCCAGTCTTGGTAGTTCAGACCGGTGAACCTGTTGCTATCCAGTATAGCAGCAAGCGGGTTTTTCATCGAAACCATTTTATAAAGCAATTATACTGAAAAGAAAACAGCCATGCATTACTGACTATATAAATAATAAACGCTAAGACATAAAACATGGTCATTTAGTTTTATGAATTACCCTTCCACTATTTTAACGATTTCACCACCCTCTAATGAAATCGAGAAAACAGGTTTCTTTAGTGGGTACACGGAGCCCAATCAAGCGATCGTGGACCCGAATAATATCAGCCATCCATGACCCCCAAAAGGTAGTTTCCGATTGCAGCCGGTGCAACCTCCATGTATTCACCTCACGTCCAGTAAGGGCCCAATAATATGACGCCGTTTACTATCACGTGTCAAGATTGACCCATCAATGTTGAGTCGTGAAGGACGGTCCCCTTAACGTCCCCAATAATATGAGCCAACGTTAAAGTGAGTTCCAAGCGACTCACAACAATTGTCAATGACGTGGACAGCTTTCCGGCATACATGACCCCCTCAATAATATGAGCCGGGCCATGCATACGGGTAGCATCGACGTATACCCATTGTTGATGGAAGGTAGGGTTAACTTAAACAATTTTAAATACCCTTTTGTTTATCGAATAAACATTTATCTTGATATGAGTTTTAAATCAAATTTAAAACGAGGGATTTTATTTTTTTATATATCAACATATATAAAGTAATATTGGGATGATCGATCGCGAGAGCTATGCGGTCCGTGGTTGCCAGCCACGGACCTGGGTCCAATCCTAGGGGTAATGCAATATGCAATGCAATCCTATTACAAAGCTTTCCGGTTTTACAGATCTTCGGTCTTCAATATCTTGATCGTCATTGTCCACCGTCTTCGGATGTACTCCCACTAAATCTAGTAATTTACATTTAAATCTACTATGACAAATAAGGGATACATTTATCAAGGGGTGGGAACGGGCCACAAACAGGCCCACTTTAAATGATAATCAAATATTTGCTATCTAGTATAGCAGCAAGCGGGTTTTTCATCGAAACCATTTTTATAGCAGTTATACTGTAAAGAAAACAGACATGCATTACTGACTATATAAAAATAAACGCTAAGACATAAAACATGGTCATTAAGTTTTATGAATTACCCTCCCACTATTTTAACGATTTCACCACCCTCTAATGAAATCGAGAAAACAGGTTTCTTTAGTGTGTACACGGAGCCCAATCAAGCGATCGTGACCCGAATAATATCAGCCATCCATGACCCCCAAAAGGTAGTTTCCGATTGCAGCCGGTGCAACCTCCATGTATTCACCTCACGTCCAGTAAGGGCCCAATAATATGACGCCGTTTACTATCACGTGTCAAGATTGACCCATCAATGTTGAGTCGTGAAGGACGGTCCCCTTAACGTCCCCAATAATATGAGCCAACGTTAAAGTACGGATGTGAGCTTGCTTACAACGTTGAGATTTGGCATGGATATGTGCTCATGCTTGCTGTTTTGGTGATGCCGTGTATATTGTCTTGTTATCTGTTGCTATTTTTTTTGCACAGCATATACGCATCTGTTCCATGTTGTTATCAAATCTCTTGTAGCCGTATCTTGCTTGCTGAATTGAGCGTGCCAGGGTGCTTGTAGAGGCGCGCGGGTAACTCCCGTCCCTCATCTCCCTACTGGGACTGTTAGCAATCGTGAGCGGAGTGGGTAGCTCCCACATCTCATGTGTTGGGAAACAACAGGTTGAGTGTTGATAATGCACCTTGTACCATGTGTTGAGACGAGTGGGTAGCTCCCATATACTCACACACATTGTGGCCACCGTCTTCGGTTCGGATTTCAGTTGTTGAGCTGTCCTTGAAATCCTTTGGCTCCCTGTGTTTGGTTGTAGCCTTGATCTCATGCGTAGCATTTGCAGTTTATCTGCTGCTATCTAACTGCTGTTTTCAGTTGCTCTCCGTACTGGGGTTTGACCCCATGTCCCTCTGGGGCTGGTGTTTTTTTCCTGTGTATGTGTTTTAAGTTTATCATGGTTACTCTGCTGGTCGTGGAGTAGACCCAGCTGGAGGTGCCCCAGGAGGTGGTTAGAGTGTCCCAGTTAGCGTATAGCATATATGTATAAGCATTGTTAGTCGGGGGATGTCCTGTGCTTTATTGTATTTCGGTGACTTTTTGTAGTGCTTGTATCTGTTGAATGTTGTACTGTTGTACTGAGTTATTTTAATTAATGGGATATTTTTTGTATTGTTGTAATTTAAATTATATGTTTTAATCGTCAGGCCAAAGAGAAAATTTTAAGCCACTTTTGTATGCTTCCGCTATTGTTTTGCGTGATTTAACTCTGTATGGTGCACGAGGCCCGACAATTTTGGTTTCAGAGCTTAAGCTGGGATAAGCTCGATTTCTTTGATCACACTTGATTCTAGGAACAGTTTTACGTGTTGCATGTTCTTGATTATGTGACACATGTGATATATCTGTTGCTTTGTGGCCTTACCTCTTAGTGCCTTCGTAGATGCCTCCTAAACGTACGGGTAGAGGTAGAGGGCAGTTTCAGGAAGATTCCGAAGGTCAGAACGAGGAAGTGCAACGTAGTGTTCCTCGTCAGGGATGCGATAGACATATTGACTTGGAGGTAGATGAGTTTGTAGCCCGGGTGGACGATATGGAACTGGTGATGGCGAGGTTTCAGCGTATGAATCCCCAGACGTTCAATGTTGATGAACCTAGTTCTGATGATGAGTCCTGGTTGCAGCATATTACTGGGTTGTTCGATGTTGGGTACGACGATGAGTGTAGGCTGAGTTTGGCTACGTTTAAGTTGAGAATAAGTGTCGAACGTTGGTGGAGAGGTGCTTCTAGAACTCTCGAGGATACAGGTGTGGGGATTTCATGGAGTAGCTTCTGTACTCACTTTCGTCAGGAGTACGTTCCGGAATCTTTTGTGAACGCCACGAGGATACAGGTGTGGGGATTTCATGGAGTAGCTTCTGTACTCACTTTCGTCAGGAGTACGTTCCGGAATCTTTTGTGAACGCCAGGGAGCGAGAGTTGGATAACCTGGTCCAGGGATCTATGTCCGTGGGAGAGTATGCCCGGAGATTTTCTTCCCTTATTGCCTATGTTCCGCATGTTGCTGGCCGAGAGAAGGTGAAGAGGAACAAGTTCATGGAGGGGCTCAATGTAGAGCTGTATTCTTTTGTGTTGGCGGGTTCCCCGGCGAGCTATGCAGAAGCGATGTACAGGGCTATCGACATTGAGGAAGGAACCGTCGTTCGCGTGTTAGGCCGCAAGGGGTGCAAGGTAATCGTCCCATGGTTTCGGGGGTGCAACCTTACCAGTCAGTGCAGTCGTCTCAGCCATCCCAACAGTAGGTAGCCCAGCAGCCCGGACACCAGAGGTTTAGGCCTCGTGGTCGTCAATTTAAGAAGAAGTCTGGTTCGAGTTCTTCTCGCTCAGGTACTTCGAGCAGTGGCAGTAGTTCTAAGGTTGATATTGTGGCCAGTGTGCTGGAAGGCACCCGAAAACGCAGTGTGTTGGTGTGCAGGGTTCGTGCAATGTCTGTGGTCAGTACGGACACTTTGCGAGAGTGTGTCCTTTGTCTGGATCTCAGCATACGCAGCTCCACCGCAGGGTCGAGGTGGATCGTCTGGAGGTCGTTCTTTTCCAGCCCAGCAGCAAAGTTTAGTGGAGCCTCAGTTTAGGCCGTTACAGCAGCCTGGTCCTTTGCGGTTTGTACAGTCTTCCCATCCTCAGTTTTCAGGACCTCAGTTTGCCTAGGTGAATGCCATGACTAGGGAGCAAGCGGAAGGCACGCCAGGCGGAGGAGTGATCGCAGGTACTTGCCTTATTTTTTATTTTCATGCGCGTGTGTTGTTTGATACAGGAGAATCACATTGTTTTATCGCTGATGCATTTGTGGTTGAGCATGGTTTGCATACCACATCTTTGTGTGATGGTGTGTCTATAGCGACTCCTGCCGGCGCGAGCCTGTTCTCCCAAGAGATCTTGTTGAATGGCGTCCTTAGGTTTGGTGAGAACGTGTTGTTAGCCAACCTGATCAGGCTAGTGATGTGGGATTTCGACTGTATAGTGGGAATGGACGTGTTGTCTAGCTATAGGGCCACTGTGGATTGTTTCTATGGAGTTTTGCGATTTAGGCCCCAGTCTGGCGAGAAATGGAATTTCTATTGCCAAGATTCCCAGTCGAAGATTCCTTTAGTCTCTGCGATGGATATGTTTAGCCTGTTGTCGCTAGAGAATGCTGGCTTTATGATCTAGGCCTTAGATGCGTCTTCTTCTTCGAGCGTAGATCTTAGTAGGGTTCCCGTGGTTCGACTTTTCCCGGATGTGTTTCCGGAGGAGATTCCTGGTTTTCTTTCGAGGAGGGAGATAGACTTCAGCATTGAGTTGGTACCTGGTACAACTCTGATCTCGCATGCTCCGTATCGTTTAGCGCCTGCTGAGTTGAGGGAGCTTAAGGTTCAACTTAATGATTTGCTGGAGAAGGGTTTTATTAGGCCCAGTATGTCCCCGTGGGGAGCGCCTATCTTGTTTTTTAAGAAGAAGGACGGGTCGATGAGGATGTGTATCGACTTTAGGCAGATGAATAAAGCGACAGTGAAGAATAAGTACCCTTTGCCTAGGATCGATGATTTGTTTGATCAGCTTCAGGCTTCGGCTGTGTTTCTAAGATCGATCTTCGTTCGGGGTACCATCAGTTGCGCATCCGAGATCAGGATGTTGAGAACACTGCATTTCGTACAAGGTACAGGCATTATGAGTTTGTAGTTATGCCTTTCGGTTGACGAATGCCCCTACAGTTTTCATGGATTTGACGAACCGAGTCTTGAGAGAGTTCATCGATCAGTTTGTGATTGTATTTATCGATGACATTTTGGTGTACTCTAAGACTCCATTGCAGCACAAAGAGCATTTGAAGTTGGTTCTTCAGACGCTTCGAGACTCACAGCTGTATGCTAAGTTCTCCAAGTGCGAGTTTTGGTTAGACCGAGTTGTGTTTCTGGGTCAAGTGATTTCAGTCGATGGTATTTTTGTGGATCCCAGTAAGGTTGAGGCAGTGATTAACTGGGAGCGTTCCAAGAATGTGTTTGAGATTCGTAGTTTCTTGGGATTGGCTGGATATTATCGGCGTTTTATAGAAGGATTTTATAGTATATCTAAGCCAATGACGCAGTTGACTCAGAAAGACAAGAGGTTTGTGTGGACTGAGCAATGCGAGAATAGTTTTCAATTGCTCAAGGAGAAGTTAATTACAGCGCCTGTGTTAGCTTTGCCATGTGGTTCAGGTGGTTTTGTAGTTTGTGCCGATGCTTCTTTGAATGGATTGGGTTGTGTGTTGATGCAGAATGGTCGAGTCATTGCGTATGCCTCTCGGCAGTTGAAATCGCATGAGACTCGTTACCCAGTTCATGATTTGGAGTTAGCAGCAGTGGTTTTGCCTTGAAGATTTGGCGTGACTACCTTTCTGGTGAGCAGTTTGTGGTGTACTCCGACCACAAGAGTCTTCAATATCTGTTTACTCAGTCAGATTTGAATACGAGACAGCGTAGATGGATGGAGCTGCTAAAAGATTTTGATTGTGAGATCAAATATCAGCCTGCGAATATGAATGTAGTTGCTGATGCATTGAACAGAAAGGCTCAAGTCGTGATGCTAGCTTCGATGCAGATTTCAAAGGTCCATGTGTTGGGATCCGGATCACGCCTCCCGGAGAGGCAGCGGAAGAAAGAAAAACAATACCGGGAGATGATCAATACGATAATATCAATAAAGTACTATGACATTCATAGGGCGTTTAAGATTGCTACCTTGCTGGCAACTCGTGCCTTGCTCCGACCGGTTTCGTAAAGAAAACGGCACTTCACGGTAGATTGCGGTAGACTACGTCAATCCGGTCCATGACCAGATGCGAGACTCCTTCGTCATCCTGAACTAGAAGGACTGACGAGATCGACGCGGACGGATTCTCCTCGTCAAATTTGGCCGGAAACGATTTTCCGGCGAAGAGAGGCGGCGGCGGCTTGTAGAGAAGATAGGGGCGGAGGCTATAGTGCTTAGGGTTAGGGTTTGATTAGTCTCTCTTTAACAATGAAGACTAAGTCTAATTAAATAGACTAAGTGGTGGACTTGGACCCGGCCCAACGGGCCCGGGTCCAACGGGTGAACATTCAGTTCATCCCCATCACTATGGCTTCATCGTAACTCCGATCGCCGATCAGATCGGACCGATCGACTCAGTTTCCAAAACTGAATACTATGATCTGAAAAACCATTTTTCAGAACCCCAGTGCAAAATGACCGTTTTGCCCCTCAACGTCGGGAAATCTCGATTTGACCTCCGTTGACTTTTAGGAAGTCGCACTCCCCAAAATCCTCTTCGTACGCTCAACACATTGAGCTGAGTATCCGTGCGGGAATCTCGAATCCAGTACTTGTGTGACCCTCAATGGTTCAGGGATACAGCTAGCCGTGGGCCCACAACCATTGTGGCTCCAGAATCACAATTCCGGACTTGCCCAACGAATCATGAAAGGATTCAGACTTGTACTTCATCAAGCACAAGTACCCATACCTAGAGTAATCAACGGTAAAGGTGATGAAGTATGTGTGACCATATTTAGTACCAATACTAAACGGGCCGCACACATCAGTATGGATCAAATCCAATAGGCTTTGAGCACGCTCACCCTTGCCCTTGAAGGGTTTCTTGGTCATCTTTCCTTTAAGACAAGATTCACAAGTCGGTAGGGAGTTGATGTCTGACAGATCAAACAGGTCACTCATAACTAACTTGTTCATCCTACTTAGGGAAATGTGACCTAGCCTAGCGTGCCAAAGTTGTGCTGGGTTTAAGTTATCATGTTTCCGTTTAATCGTTGTTGTATGTGATTCGACATCGCGACTTGGAACGTCTTTTAATTTTAAGGTGTATAAATCGTTTTCGCGTTCCCCAATTCCAATTAAACATTCATTCTTGTAAATATTGCAAATCGAATTAGCAAACATCCAAGAATATCCATCACTATCAAGCATAGAAACAGAAATAATGTTCTTTATTAATTCGGGAACAAATAAAACGTTTCTCAATAACAGCTTAAAATCAGAATACAGAAATAAGTAAACATCTCCTATAGCTATAGCAGCAACCCTTGCTCCATTGCCAAGCCTCAAGTGGGTCTCACCCTCTCTCAGACGTCGGCTTCTTTTCATCGCCTGCAAATCATTGCAGATATGAGATCCACATCCGGTATCAAGTACCCAAGAAGTCGAATTAAGAGACATATTTATTTCAATATAGAACATACCTTTCCCAGTTCGCAACTGCTCGAGGTACTCCTTGCAGTTCCTCCTCCAATACCCAGCCTTGTGGCAGTGGTGGCAAACATCCTCGCTCTTGTTTGGTTTGTAAGCCCTTGCCTTCGGCTTCTTGGCGGACTTTTCCTCCTTTGCAGGAGCAGAACGCTTCTTGATCTTGCGTCTGGGCCCCTTCTTCACAGAGGAAGAAGAACCCAGAAGGAGGACGGGTTTGTCCTTCTTTATGGTCCCTTCGAACACTACGAGCATGTTAACCACCTCTTCGAGGGTGGCTTCCAGCTTGTTCATGTTGAATTTGACCACAAAGGGGTCAAATGCAGCAGGCAGTGAGAGGAGAAGTACATCCACAGATAGCTCGTGTGGAAGTGCGATATCAAGGCCCGACAGCTTTTCAACGAGCCCAATCATACGAACCCCATGCTCCCGGACCGAAGTCCTATCGCGCATGCGGCTCGTCATCAGCTCCTTGACAGCCGTGAACCTCTCATGTCGAGAGTTCTCCCCGTACAGTTCCTTGAGATGAAATAGTATGGCAGAGGCATACTTTGTCTTCTCAAAGCGCCGTTGCATTTCGTTGGACATCGATGCCATCACATAGCATCGAGCTTTAACCTCGTCGTCCCGCCATTGGTTAAGCATAATCAGCTCCTCAGGGCTGATGTTGGCAGGGGTTTCCTCCGGAGGGGACTTCTCTATCGCATAGAGGAGCTTCTCCGAAGCCAATACAAGATTGAGGTTCCGGAGCCAGTCTTGGTAGTTCAGACAGGTGAACCTGTTGCTATCCAGTATAGCAGCGAGCGGGTTTTTCATCGAAACCATTTTATAAAGCAGTTTCCCCTCAGATAGCATAGGATATCCACGCATGTCTGCGAGCGGTGATCCTCGACAACGATGCATCGACTCCTACATGCATCGGGGTCTCACCCAATCCCGCCGCCTAATGACCCCAAGTGAGTCGGCAAACGAGTCAAAGTGAGACGCCTATCATGTAGAGTCTCAATGACGTTTCGAGTCGTGAGGACTAATCAGTACAACCAAGACCTCGGACTTATCCACTCGACAAATGTTAACTACTTGGAAAGTCCGAAGGAGGGTAGTTCGATAGATCACCAGGTCACTATCTATCTGCACGCTCAGAACATCACAATGTTCCCTACCAATGAAACATGGTACTTTGCATCGCAGATACTAGTCTCGAACTCGGGCGGCCCTATCCTCATTTTGACGGCCCAATCGACTAGGAACATGTTCAGAATACACAGTGACTATTAGATGTGTTTCATGATAGCCGTCATACCCACTATCACATGTAACATACACTTAGGTGTATTCTAGGTCTTTACTCAACGCAATTGTTAATCATTATACACACAATGAAAGTAAAGAACGCCATATAATAAATGCGAATATCATATATAAATATTGTCATATACAAGAGTCTATAAACCCACACGCCACAAGTTGGCTAGTTGGGCATCTACTCTAACACCATGAGCATCTTAGCACTACTGGTTGGAGATTTTATCCAACTGATGATTATGTTGTGGTGTCTTCTTTTCAAGTTGAGCAACAGACTGTTGTTAGTATTAAAGCAGCTCAGAGGACTGATCCATCCATCCATGAGTTGAAGTTTAAGGTAAGATCTGGTCAATTGGAGGACTACTCCGTTTCTTAAGATGGGTGTTTGAGGTTTCGTGGCAGATTGGTTGTGCCAAATATGATTGACCTGAAGGAGGATATCTAGAGAGAAACGCACTGCAGTAGATACAATGTCCACCGTGGTGCAAGGAAGATGTATCATGACTTGAAGCAGCATTACTGATGGGCAGGTTTGAAGAGTGATGTTGCTGATTTTGTAGCCCGTTGTCTGAATTGTCAGCAATTCAAGGCTGAGAGGATAAGACCTGGTGGTTTGTTGCAAAGCTTAGAGGTGCCCCAATGGAATTGGGATCACATAGCTATGGATTTTGTCACGCATTTACCTCGTTCCAGCAGAGGTTGTGATGTCGTTTGGGTTATGATAGACAGATTGTCGAAGTCTACGCACTTCATTCCCTATAGTATGACCTATTCTTTGAAGAAGATGGCGAAGCTGTACGTAGATTTCATGGTGAGATTGCATGGTGTGCCAGTTTCGATATTTTCAGATCGTGATCCTAGATTTACTTCCAGGTTTTGGAAGAGTTTGCAAACAGCTTTGGGTACCAGATTGGCGATGAGTACCGCGTATCATCCCCAGACAGATGGCCAATCTGAGAGGACTATCCAGATTTTAGAGGACATATTGAGATCTGTTGTGATGGACTTTAGTGGTAGCTGGCAAGATTCGTTGTTTTTGGTTGAGTTTTCCTACAATAACAACTATCAGGTCACGATTGGAATGGAATCATTTGAAGCTTTGTATGGCAGAAAGTGCAGATCGCCAGTATGTTTGGAAGAAGTGGGGGAGAAGCAGCTGTCTTCTCCAGAGTTTGTGCAGCAGATGAGAGATCAAGTGGATTTGATTCGCCAGAGAATGAAAGCTGCACAAGATCGCCAAGAAAGTTATGCGAATAAGAGGCGTAGGTCTTTAGAATTTGAGGTTGGTGATCTAGTTTTCCTTAAGGTTTCTCGTTTCCGCAGTGTGATGAGATTTGGTTTAAAGGGAAAGTTGGCTCCTCGTTATGTTGGTCGTTATGAGATAGCTGAGAGGATTGGCACGTTGGCATATCGTTTGCTGTTTGTATGGCAGAAAGTGCAGATCGCCAGTATGTTTGGAAGAAGTGGGGGAGAAGCAGCTGTCTTCTCCAGAGTTTGTGCAGCAGATGAGAGATCAAGTGGATTTGATTCGCCAGAGAATGAAAGCTGCACAAGATCGCCAAGAAAGTTATGCGAATAAGAGGCGTAGGTCTTTAGAATTTGAGGTTGGTGATCTAGTTTTCCTTAAGGTTTCTTGTTTCCGCAGTGTGATGAGATTTGGTTTCAAGGGAAAGTTGGCTCCTCGTTATGTTGATCGTTATGAGATAGCTGAGAGGATTGGCACGTTGGCATATCGTTTGCTGTTGCCACCAGATTTGTCTTCCTTACATGATGTGTTTCATGTTTCGATATTGAGGGAGTATGAGCCAGATCCTTCGCATGTGTTGGGAACTGATGAAGTGGAGCTAGATAGAACTTTGAGTTACGTTGAGTATCCCTTGCAGATCTTGGATAGAAAAGAGAAACAGCTGAGGAATAAGACCATTCCTTTAGTGATGGTCCAGTGGAGAAAACATGGTAGAGGGGAAGCTACTTGGGAACTGGAAGAGAAGATGCAGCGTGAGTTGCCACATCTGTTTGAGTGAGTGTTGTAACAGATTCCAGTAGTTGGTTCTTTTTCATTTCTCGGTAAATGTTTGCTTCATTCATTTACCAAGTTATATTGAACTCTTGATCTAGAGATGTTTCATTTCGAGGACGAAATCCTGTTTCAGTGGGGGAGAGATGTGAGACCGGAAAATCTGATGAGACTAATTGAGTTAATTAATCGGGTTTTATTGGATTCAGATTTGAGCGAACGAATCTGGGTGTTCAGCTTTGAGTCAATATGCTTGGAGAAGCTATCGGGTTTTGTATAAGTCCTTGGAATGGATCTGGAGAGTTAGAGTTTTGTTGGGGATCTATTCAGATGCGAGTGTTACTCATCGCTGAGTGATCGTGTTCAGTAGTCGTAGCGAGATCTGTTGTCGCTGAGCAGAAGAGAGTACGCTAGCTTGTTGTGTAGCGAGTAGCAAAACTACGTAATTTGGATTAGTTGGAATGACAACGTTTTGTCTTATTGAGCGAAGCCCAGTGTGTCAGCTTTGGTATTCAGATTTGAGAGACCTGAGTGTTAGGAAGCGACGCCGTTTTGGAGTTTCAGACTTCGTTTTCGCTAGCGATACAGATCTGAGTAGCGGGTGACGTGTCCAGTTGAGAGAGTGGACTTGCGTGACGTCGTTTGAATTAGTAGAGATCTGTTTTGGAGTTGAGTGAGATCTGTGGAGAGATCTGGATGCGAGCGGGAATGCCAGCCTTGAGATTTAAGTTGTCGGTGAGATTTGTTTAGAAGCTTGAACAGATTTGAGTATATATAGAGAGATTTGACCCTTGCCTATTATTGTTCCCGACACTTAGAATATTTCCCGATATCGAACTCTGTCGCGATACCCTAGCTACTGTTCACCGAACCTTATCTTCTCCGATTGCCGACGGTAGACAGCTTCGACTGAAGTGAGAGTGGTAGCGCTGGACTCCTCTTGCTGAGACGCTTCGTTTGGGTGCTGCTTTTGAACGCTTTCTTGAAGCTGGTGAGGTGCACGAATACATCTCCCTTGTGTATTCTGTTAGCCTTCCGTCCTAGCTTGTTGGGGTAAGTGTTCAAATTCTACCTTATGTTGTTTAGAGCTCTCTGTTGAGATAGAGGGGTAGTATAGCGCTGGTCGAGTTCGTAGCTCCCATCTGTTGTTTTTATGTGTTTTGGTTCTTGAGTAGTTGCTTGATGGCTTAGCAGGTGACAGATCTGTGTCGCTCGGACCCCTTTGTAGTAATTTTTGTTGGATGATCCCGGATCCGCCCCCCAGCTAGGCAGCGGAAGAACAAACAATGAAGGCCGGGAGACGATCAATACGAAAAAACATAAACAAACTACGACATTCATAGGATGTTTAAGCGGATTACCTTGCTGGCACTTGTGCCTGGCTCCAACCGGTATTACAAGAATCCGGCTCTTCTCGGTAGATTGCGGTAGTTTACGCCAATCCGGTCCACGACCAGATCCAAGACTCCTTCGTCAGGCTGCACAATGAAGGCCGGGAGACGATCAATACGAAAAAACATAAACAAACTACGACATTCATAGGATGTTTAAGCGGATTACCTTGCTGGCACTTGTGCCTGGCTCCAACCGGTATTACAAGAATCCGGCTCTTCTCGGTAGATTGCGGTAGTTTACGCCAATCTCTCACCCAATCCCGACGCCTTATGACCCCAAGTGAGTCGGCAAACGGGTCAAAGTGAGACGCCTATCATGTAGAGTCTCAATGACGTTTCGAGTCGTGAGGACTAATCAGTACAACCAAGACCTCGGACTTATCCACTCGACAAATGGTAACCACTTGGAAAGTCCGAAGGAGGGTAGTTCGATAGATCACCAGGTCACTATCTATCTGCATGATCAGAACATCACAATGTTCCCTTCCAATGAAACATGGCACTTCACATCGCAGATACTAGTCTCGAACTCGGGCGGCCTTATCCTCATTTTGACGGCCCAATCGACTAGGAACATGTTCAGAATACACAGCGACTATTAGATGTGTTCCATATATTCATACCCACTATCACATCTAACATACGCTTTAGTGCATTCTAGGTCTTTACTCAACGCAATTGTAAATCATTACACACATAATGAAAGTAAAGAATTCCATATAAAAGAATGCGAATATCATATATAAAGATTGTTTGTACAAGAGTCTATAAAACCCACACGCCACAAGTTGGCTAGTTGGGCATCTACTCTAACAATCTCCCACTTGCCCTAAAGCCAACTACTCATCAGACGTAGTCCCATTGTTTCGCGATGTTTTTCAAACAACGGTCTAGGCAAGGGCTTCGTAAGTGGATCAGCAACGTTGTCCGCAGAGGCGACTCTCTCAACTGCTATGTCACCTCTACCCACAATATCCCGGATTATGTGGTATTTCCTCAGTATGTGTTTGGATCTTTGGTGAGATCTAGGCTCCTTTGCTTGCGCAACGGCACACGTTTTGTCGCAGTACACCGGGACTGGACCAACTCTATTAGGAATGACGCCAAACTCTTGGACGAAATTCCTTATCCAAACGGCCTCCTTAGCAGCAGCTGATGCTGCAATGTACTCAGCCTCAGTGGTTGAATCCGCGATGGTGTCTTGCTTGGAACTCTTCCAAGAGACAGCACCACCATTGAGCATGAATACAAATCCAGAGGTTGATTTCGAATCATCCACGTCACACTGGAAACTAGAATCAGTCTAGCCTTCCAGTTTTAGTTCACCACCTCCGTAGACCATGAACATATTCTTAGTCCTTCGTAATTACTTAAGAATATCCTTCACGGCCTTCCAATGCAATTGGCCGGGGTAGGCCTGGTAGCGGCTCGTGACACTCAGAGCATATGCGACGTCCGGTCTAGTCGAGATCATGCCATACATAATACTACCTATAGCCGAGGCATATGGTACACGTGCCATACTCTATATCTCCTCATCAGTCTTCGGACACATAGACTTGGATAGAGTGACCCCGTGACACATAGGTAGGTGTCCTCTTTTGGACTCTTCCATAGAGAACCTCTTAAGTATGGTATCGATGTAGGTAGCTTGGGTGAGTCCGAGCATCCGTTTAGATCTATCCCGATAGATCTGTATTCCAAGAATATAGGATGCTTCACCCATGTCCTTCATCGAAAATCTGCTAGACAACCATACTTTAGTTGACTGCAACATTCCTACATCATTCCCAATGAGTAGAATGTCATCAACATAAAGTACTAGGAACGTCACAGCGCTTTTAACTACCTTTTTATAGACACATGGCTCCTCGGGATTCTTGATGAAACCAAATTCCTTAATTGTTTCATCAAATCTCAGGTTCCAACTTCGCGATGCCTGTTTGAGACCGTAGATCGATCTCTGAAGCTTGCATACCTTATGCTCGCTTCCAACAGATGTGAAACCCTCAGGCTGCGTCATATAGATCTCTTCCTTAATGTTTCCATTAAGGAACGCAGTTTTCACATCAATTTGCCATATCTCATAGTCGTACCATGCGGCTATGGCTAATAATATTCTAATTGACTTGAACATTGCGACGGGCGAGAAGGTTTCATCATAGTCAACACCTTGCCTTTGAGTGTAACCTTTCGCGACCAGTCGCGCCTTGTAGGTCATTA
>KV005105.1:4503-15562 GCA_001598015.1 Dorcoceras hygrometricum
GAGTTAAGAGACATATTTATTTCAATGTAGAACATACCTTTTGCAGTTCGCAACTGCTTGAGGTAATCCTTACAGTTCCTCCTCCAATGTCCAGGCTTGTGGCAGTGGTGACAAACATCCTCGGACTTGTTCGGCCTTGAAGTCCTTGCCTTGGGCTTCTTGGCTGGCTTTCCCTCTTTCGTAGGGGCAGAACGCTTCTTACCCTTGCGTTGGGCCCCTTCTTCGCAGAGGAAGAAGAGCCCATAAGGAGGACGGGCTTGTCCTTCTTTATGGTCCCCTCGAACACTACAAGCATGTTCACCACCTCTTCAAGGGTGGCTTCCATCTTGTTCATGTTAAAGTTGACCACAAAGGGGTCGAATGCAGCAGGGAGTGAGAGGAGAAGCAGATCCACAGACAGCTCATGTGGAAGTGTGATATCGAGGCCCACTAGCTTTTCAATGAGCCCAATCATACGAACCCCATGCTCGCGGACCAAAGGCGGCGAGCGGCGGCCGTGAGGTGGAAGTGGAGAGGGGGGCAGCTAGTGCTAGGTCTATGGTATGAGAGTTTTTGTTATGTTGTAACCCTAGACCAAGTCATGTATATAAAAGTGATACACGGGCTTGAACCAACCCAATGGGCCTGGGGCGGGCCCAGGTCCATATGAACATTCGATTCATTCCTATCACCATGGCTTCATCATAACTCCGATCTACGATATGATCGGACCGATCTACACAGTTTCCAAAACTGAGTATTATGATGCGAAAACAATTTTTCAGACCACCTAGTCCAAAATTGCAGTTTAGCCCCTCAAGTTTCAAGGATAGTCAAACTAGCCCAAACTTTAGGGAAATTGCAATTTGCCCCTGTCGACTTTTAGGAATTCGCACTCCCTAAATTCCTCCTCCTATGCTCAACACATTGAGCTCAGTTTCCGTGCGGGAATCATGAAGCCAGTACTTGTGTGACCCTCAATGGTTCAGGGATACAGCTAGCCGTGGGATCACAACCATTGCGACTTCGAAATCACAATTTCGGACTTACCCATCGGATCATGGTAAAGCGCCTAGCAACATCGCCCCATGATCCCCTAGGTATCACTTATAGTGCCTTCAAGAACCAGTTGGTCATGGTTAGCGTACAGTACGGTCCTTTCAACACATATATCCCGATCAGATCAACGACCATTGGTAAATCGAGAGTCGCTAGAGATCCGATAACTATGCATACATCTCGGAGATCAAATAGTGACATCACGAGTAATACTAGGTAAACCCATTACCTAAAACACATCTAGTACTCTGGCCAAAGATTTATCACACTATTACCTCCTCAGATAGCATAGGATATCCATGCATAAAAGCGAGCGGTGAATCCTCGACAACGAAGCATCGACTCCTACATGCATCGGGTCCTCACCCAATCCCACCATCTAATGACCCCAACTGAGTCGGTAAACGGGTCAAAGTGAGGCACCTATCATGTAGAGTCTCAATGAAGGTTTGAGTAGTGAGGACTAATCAGTACAACCAAGACCTCGGACTTATCCACTCGACAAATGGTAACCACTTGGAAAGTCCGAACGAGGGTAGTTCGATAGATCACCAGGTCACTATCCATCTGCATGCTCAGAACATCACAATATTCCCTACCAATGAAACGTGGTACTTCGCATCGCAGATGCTAGTTTCAAGCTCGGGCGGCCTTATCCTCATTTTGACGGCCCAATCGACTAGGAACGAGTTCAGAATACACAGTGACTATTAGATATGTTTCATGATAGCCATCATATCCGCTATCACATCTAACATACACTATGGTGCATTCTAGGTCTTTAATCCAACACAATTGTTAACATTATAACATAATGAAAATAAAGAACGCCATAAAAGAAATACGAATTTCATAATAAAGATCGTTATACAAAGAGTGAATAAAACCCACACGCCACAAGTTGGCTAGTTGGGCATCTACTCTAACACTATGTCTGTGGGAGAGTATGCCCGGAGATTTTCTTCTCTTCTTGCGTATGTTCCGCACGTTTATGGTCGATAGAAGGCGAAGAGGAACAAGTTTTGGGAGGGGCTCAATGAGGAGTTGTATTCTTTTGTGTTGGCGGGTTCAACGGCGAGCTATGCGGAAGTGGTGGACAGGGCCATTGACATCGAGGAGGGACTGTAGAACCGTAGGTCTCGTGTTAGTCCTCAAGTGGTGCAAGGTAACTGTCCCATGGTTCCGGGGGTGCAACCTTCCCAGTCTGTGCAGTCGTCTCAGCCACCCCAGCAGCAGGTAGCCCAGCAGCCCGGACACCAGAGGTTTAGGCCTCGTGGTCGTCAGTTCAAGAAGAAGTCTGGTTCTAGTTCTTCTGGCTCGGGTAGTTCTAGCAGCGGTAGTAGTTTCAAGGTCTAATTTTGTGGCCAGTGTGGAGGAAGGCACCCTACAACACAGTTTCTAGGTGTGCAAGGTTCGTGCAACGTCTGTGGACAGTATGGACACTTTGTGAGAGTAGGTCCTTTGTCTGGTTCGCAGCATACAACCGTTCAACAGCAGAAGTTGAGGGAGCCTCAGTTTAGGCCGTTTCGACAGCCTGGTACTTCACGGTTTGGACAGTATTCCCATCCTCAGTTTCATGACCTCAGTTTGCCTAGGTGAACGCCATGACGAGGGAGCAAGTGTAGGGCACGCCAGGAGGAGGAGTGATCGCAGGTACTTGCTTTGTTTTTTATTTTCCTGTAAGTGTGTTGTTTGATACAGGATCATCACATTCATTATTGTTGATGCGTTTGTGGTTGAGCATGGTTTGCATACCACATCGTTGCGTGATGTTGTGTCTGTTGCGACTCCTGCCGGCGCCGAGCCTGTACTCCCAAGATATTTTGGTGAATGACATTCTTAGGTTTGGTGAGAGTGTGTTGTTAGCCAACCTGATCAGGCTAGTGATGTGGGATTTTGATTGTATATTGGGAATGGACGTGTTGTCAGCTATAGGGCTAAGGTGGATTGTTTCCATGGCGTTGTGCGATTTAGTCCCCAGTCTGGCGAGAAATGGAATTTCTATTGCCATGATTCCCAGTCGAAGATTCCTTTAGTCTCTGCGATGGAGATGTTTAGCCTGTTGTCGTTAGAAAACGCTGGATTTATTATCTATGTCTTGGATGCGTCTTCTTCTTCGTGCGTAGAGCTTAGTGATGTCCCTGTTGTTCGCCATTTCCCGGATGTGTTTTCGGAGGAGATTCCTGGTTTTCCTCCGGAGAGGGAGATAGACTATAGCATTGAGTTTGTATCTGGTACAGCTCCAATCTCGCGTGTAGAGCTTAGTGATGTCCCTGTTGTTCGCCATTTCCCGGATGTGTTTTCGGAGGAGATTCCTGGTTTTCCTCCGGAGAGGGAGATAGACTATAGCATTGAGTTTGTATCTGGTACAGCTCCAATCTCGCGTGATCCGTATCGTTTAGCGCCTGCTGAGTTGAGGGAGCTTAAGGTTAAGCTTAGCGATTTGCTGGAGAAGGGATTCATTAGTCCTAGTATGTCCCCGTGGGGAGCGGCTATCTTGTTTGTCAAGAAGAAGGATGGGTCGATGAGGATGTGCATCGACTTTAGGCAGTTGAATAAGGCGACAGTGAAGAATAAGCTCCCTTTCCTAGGATCAATGATTTGTTTGATCATCTTCAGGGTTCGGCTGTGTTTTCTAAGATCGATTTGCGTTTGGGGTACCATTAGTTGCGCATTCGAGAGCAAGATGTGGCGAAGACTGCGTTTCGTACGAGGTACGGGCATTATGAGTTTTTAGTTAAGCCTTTTGGTTTGACGAACGCCCCTGCTGTTTTCATGGACTTGATGAATAGAGTCTTTAGAGAGTTCATCAATCAGTTTGTGATTGTCTTTATCGATGACATTTTGGTGTACTCTAAGACTCCGATGCAATACAAAGAGCATTTGAAGTTGGTTCTTCAGACGCTACGAGACTCGCAGCTGTCTAAGTTCTCCAAGTGCAAGTTTTGGTTAGACCAAGTTGTATTTCTGGGTCATGTGATTTCAGTGGATGATATTTCTGTGGATCCCAGTAAAGTGGAGGGCTGTGGTTAACTGGGAGCGTCCCAAGAATGTTTTTGAGATTCGTAGTTTCTTGGTATTGGCTGGCTATTATCGGCACTTTATAGAGGGATTCTCTAGTATAGCTAAGCCAATGACGCAGTTGACTCAGAAAGACAAGGTTTATTTGGACTGAGCAATGCGAGAATAGTTTTCAATTGCTCAAGGAGAAGCTGACTACTGTGGCTGTGTTAGCTTTGCCGTGTGGTCCAGGTGGCTTTGTAGTTTGTGCAGATGCTTCCTTGAATGGATTGGATTGTGTGCTGATGCAGAATGGTCGAGTCATTGCGTATGCCTCTCGTCAATTGAAACTGCATGAGACTCGTTAACCAGTTCATGATTTGGAGTTGGCAGCAGTGGTTTTTGACTTGAAGATTTGGCGCCACTACCTGTATGATGAGCAGTTTGTGGTGTACTCCGACCACAAGAGCCTACAGTATCTGTTTCTCAGTCAGATTTGAAAATGAGACAGAGTAGATGGATGGATCTGCTAAAGGATTTTGATTGTGAGATCCAATATCAGCCTGGGAAGATGAATGTAGTTGCTGATGCATTGAGCAGAAAAGGCTCAAGTAGCGATGCTGGCTTCGTTGCAGATTTTGAAGGTCCATGAGCATCTAAGCACTACTGGTTGGTGGTTTTACCCAGCTGAGGATTATGTTGTGGTGTCTTCTTTTCAAGTTGAGCCGCAGCTAGTATTAGAGCAGCTCAGAGGACTGATCCATCTATCCATGAGTTGAAGCTGAGAGTGAAGGCTGGTCAGTTGGAGGACTACTCTGTTTCTTTAGATGGGGGTTTGAGGTTTCGTGGCAGTTGGTAGTGCCAAATCTGATTGATCTGAAGGAAGAGATCTTGAGAGAATCGCACTGCAGTAGACTTAGTGTCCATCCTGGTGCGAGAAAGATGTATCATGCCTTGAAGCAACATTACTGGTGGGCAGGTTTGAAGAGTGATGTTTCTGATTTTGTAGCCCGTTGTTTGAATTGTCAGCAAGTCAAGGCTGAGAGGATAAGACCTGGTGGTTTGTTACAAAGCTTAGAGGTGTCCCAATGGAATTGGGAGCACATAGCTATGGATTTTGTAACGCATTTGCCTCGTTCCAGTGGAGGTTGTGATGCGGTTTGGGTGGTAATAGACAGATTGTCGAAGTCTGCGCACTTCATTCCCTACAATATGACCTATTCTTTGAAGAAGATGGTGAAGCTGTACATAGATTTCGTGGTGAGTTTGCATGGTGTGCCTGTTTCGATTGTTTCAGATCATGATCCGAGGTTTACTTCCAGGTTTTGGAAGAGTTTGCAAACAGCTTTGGGTACTAGATTGGCGATGAGTACAGCATATCATCCCCAGACTAATGGTCAATCTGAGAGGACTATCCAAATTTTAGAGGATATGTTGAGAGCTGTTGTGATGGATTTCAGTGGTAGCTGGCAAGATTCATTGTCTTTGGTTGAGTTTTCTTACAATAACATCTTTCCGGTCACGATTGGCATGGCACCATTTGAGGCTTTGTATGGCAGGAAGTGCAGATCGCCTATATGTTGGGAAGAAGTGGGGGAGAAGCAGTTGTCTTCTCCAGAATTTGTGCAGAATATGAGAGTTCAAGTGGATCTGATTCGCCAGCGAATGAAAGCTGCACAAGATCGCCAAGAGAATTATGCAAATAGAGGCCTAGGCCTTTATAATTTGACGTTGGTGATCTAGTTTTTCTGAAAGTTTCTCCTTTTCGCAGTGTTATGAGATTTGGTCTCAAGGGAAAGTTGGCTCCTAGTTACGTTGGACCCTATGAGATAGCTGAGAGGATTGGAACTTTGGCATATCGGTTGTTTTTGCCACCAGATTTGTCCTCCTTGCACGATGTGTTTCATGTGTCGATGTTGAGGAAGTATGAGCCAGATCTCTCGCAGGTGTTGAGAACTGACGAGGTAGAGCTACATAGAACTTTGAGCTACGTTGAGTATTCCTTGCAGATCTTAGATAGAGAAACAGCTGAGGAATAAGAGCATTCCCTTGGTGATGGTCCAGTGGAGCAAGCATGGTAGAGAAGAAGCTACGTGGGAACTGGAAGAGAAGATGCAGCGTGTGTTTCATGTGTCGATGTTGAGGAAGTATGAGCCAAATCTCTCGCATGTGTTGAGAACTGACGAGGTAGAGCTACATAGAACTTTGAGCTACGTTGAGTATCCCTTGCAGATCTTAGATAGAAAAGAGAAACAGCTGAGGAATAAGAGCATTCCCTTGGTGATGGTCCAGTGGAGCAAGCATGGTAGAGAAGAAGCTACGTGGGAACTGGAAGAGAAGATGCAGCGTGAGTGGCCGCATCTGTTTGAGTGAGTGTATTATCAGATTCCAGTATTGTTTTGTTGCTTGTGGTCGTTTTCCCAGTTATCTTGAACTCTTGGTTTGGTTGAGTCTGTTTAGATCTGAAGTTGATTGATTTCGAGGACGAAATCCTGTTTTAGTGGGGGAGAGATGTGGGACCCTAAAAGTTAAGAAAGATTAATTGAGTTAAGTAATAGGATTTTATGAGATTCGGACTTGAGTGAGCAAATTTGGATGAGCTAGCTTTGATGTAGTATACTTGGCGAAGCTACGGTTTGTATAAGTCCTGAAATCAGTCTTGGATCAATTCAGATTTTCAGCGGAATTTGATCAGATGTGAGTGTTGGCCATCGATGAGTAATCGCGTTAAGCAGTGGTGATGGAATCTATTGTCGCTAGGCAGATGTGAGTACGCTAGCGTGAGTAGCTAAACTACGTCGTTTGGATTAGTTGGAACGACAGCGTTTTGGTTTAGCGAGCGAGTTGCAGATTTGAGGTGTTGGTCTCCAGAGGTGAGTAGTGTTGGCTTCCAGATTCGATAGGTATCTGAGTGTGTAGGGAGCGACGTTGTTTAGTAAGTCAGGATCCGTTTCGGCATAAGGTCATGTCTGATGTGAGATTCAGATCCGAGTGGGAAATCAGTAGTGTACCTTAAGTGGTCGGTGGGATCTGTTCGGCAGATATTAGCAGATTTTAGTTTATATAAGAGGACTTTGACCCCCTTTGTCCATTATTGTTTCCCGACACTTAGAATATTTTCCGTGAGCGAACTTTGTCGCGATACCCTAGCTACTGTTCACTGAACCTTATCTTATCCGATTTCCGACGGTAGATAGCACCGATTTAAGTGAGAGTGGTAGCGCTGGACTCCTCTTGCTAAGACGCTTTGTTTGGTGCTACTTTTGGAAGCTTGCGTGAAGCTGGTGAGATGTGCGAAGACATCTCCATTCTCTAGTCTTTTAGCATAAGCATCGGATTTCGTCTGCCGTTGAGGTAGCTTGTTGGGTAAGTGTTAAGATCCTACCTTGTGCTTTGATTAGAGCCTTCTGTTCTGTAAGAAGGGTAGGATAGATTTGGTTGAGCTCGTGGCTCCCAATTCGTAGTTTCTGTGCTTCTGTCCCTAATTTAGTATCTGTGTTTGGCTTAGCAGGTGTGAGATCTGTGTTGCTCGGGACTGCTTTGTTGTAATTATAGCTCAGAAGACTTGAGGTACGGATACGAGCTTGATTTACAGCTTTTGGATTGAGCATGAGTGATTATGCTTGTTGTTGTGTAATCTTTGCTTCGTTTCATATGTTCTGTGTTGGACATTTTATCTGTTGCATACACGCATTTATCATATTGAGCTCAGATCTATTGGATCCGTGCCTTTGTGCCTTGTTGTATTGATCTGTGCGTACCAGGATGCTGCTAGAGGCTGAGCGGGTAACTCCCGTACCTCATCTCCCTGGTGGGATCTGTTAGCCACTATGAGCGGAGTGGGTAGCTCCCACACCTCATGAGTTGGGCAACAGCAGGTTGAGTTGTGTTTTGCATCTAGTGCCATGTGTTGAGACGAGTGGGTAGCTCCCATATACTCACACACCCCGTGGCCACTGTTGCTCAGTTGATTCGTATCTGTTCTTGATCAGATTTGAGATTTTGGCTCCCTGCCATTGGTTGTAGCCTTCCGTCGGTACTCAGCTGTACATGCATAGCATTTTCATATTATCTGTTGCTTTCCATTTGCTGTTTTATATTGCTCTCCGTACTGGGGTTTGACCCCATGTCCCTCTGTGGCTGGTGTTGTTTGCCTGTCTATGTGCTTTCAGGTTACCATGGTTACTCAGCTGGTCGTGGAGTTGACCCAGCTGGAGGTGCCCCAGGAGGTGGTTAGAGTGTCCCAGTTAGCGTATAGCATATATGTAAAAGCCCGACGTGCCCTGTGCTTTATTGTATTCCAGTTGTATTCTGTAGTGCTTGTATCTATTGAATGTTGTACTGTTGTACTGAGTTATTTTAAAACCGTGATATTTTGAGTATTGTTGTATTTTAAATTATCTTATCTTGCATTCCGGCCAAAAGCGACAGTTTTAGCCAATATTTTATTGCTTCCGCTATGTGTTTGCGTGGTTAAACTCTGTGTTGTGCACGAGGCCTGACACCTCCTCTCTAACTCTCAGCTGACGTGTGACGCCCAAACCCATGGGAGCCAACGGAATTGGAGTAAATTTAAAATTTGAAATAAATAGAAGGACCAAATTCAAAATAAAGTAAGTTGTATTCCCTTACACAAAACTGAAACGAAGCAGATGGCGCCAAAGGTACACAGTAGAAACAGATTTGAATTATAAGGCTTCAAATTCAAAAACCTTCCTGAAAAGGAAGAAGGGGAGACGTAGGATATTTATATCCGAACTTCCAGAAACAAACTCTCGACCTTAATATTTTACTTAACGCATTTATTTACTCCTTTACTGTTCATTGATCGATTGGCTTCACAATATTTGTTAGCCAAGAGATCAGCAGTTAAACTGAGATACCTTAAATCTGGTAACTCAGATTTAAGTTAAGCGAGGCGCTTGTAAAACTGTTTTAAAAAGGTTTCAAAAATTTTAAATAGTAGGAGTTCATTCAACCCCCCCTTCTGAACTCCCGCAGCTGTTTTTTGAACCACATTGATCTTATCAGCTGGCCTTTGACAAACACACGCGACCCCCAAATCTGGTTCAATTCGCGCCACCCGCCTGCCCCTAAGCTGCCTCACCTGCATCCGAAAACTAGTGAGCCTAAGGGCTCAGCAAGTAAAACTGAGGATAACAAAGATCAAATAAATGCAGGCATAACTGAATCGAAATACAATAAATTAAAAGAAAAGACATCTGAATCTGAAATCTCGCTACATGAAAGACAACTTGGAACTCGGATCAGAATTGCTTAAACTGTATGACTTATGGTCTAGAGGCTCTCTGGTGGTCCTTTTGCATGAAGCATGTTAACTGATCAGTAACTCTCTGTGAAGGGATTACAATATTTCCATAATCCTGGCCCTTCCATGAAGGGATTACGGTCTGTCCCTTCCTGAATGACCGGGTCCTCTATACCATAAATCCTCAAATCTGAAACTTTACTTCCTTTAACTGAAATAGCTATATACTGGCTCTTGATCGAAGTCGATCACTGAAATCTGGTAGATTCACTTCTATGAAACTCATTTTTTATTTTAAAAGCATTACTGAGTGTACAGCTGGACTCGGAGCTGATGTTAGCAAAGACCAGCTCTGAAGGAACGACTCGAGCGTGATAGTAATAAACAAGAAATACTACTTTGACTCAGACTGTCCCTAAACAAACTAGCTTCGCTTATCAATTCGGAACTCACTCCCTATCGAACTAGCGTTGCCTATCCGTTTAGATTCAATGTCCAAAGTCTTCGCAATACTTAGGAACAACAAGAAACTTCTCTTGGCTTTATCTTAACTGGAATCTGTACAACTCAGTATATTTTTAACCACAGCTGCTTGTTAAAACTTCTAGTGAGTTTCCTCAAAACTAAAGCATCAAAGTAGTGAATCCATAGCATAACTCAAACATTAACTGAAACTGAAACAGGAAAGCATATACAGGAAACAATGAAGTAATATATGTTTTACAGATGTAGCAAGAATCAACTTTACTTGCCTGAATGAAGATCGTAATGCAGGTTACCATGGTTACTCAGCTGGTCGTGGAGTTGACCCAGCTGGAGGTGCCCCAGGAGGTGGTTAGAGTGTCCCAGTTAGCGTATAGCATATATGTAAAAGCCCGACGTGCCCTGTGCTTTATTGTATTCCAGTTGTATTCTGTAGTGCTTGTATCTATTGAATGTTGTACTGTTGTACTGAGTTATTTTAAAAACCGTGATATTTTGAGTATTGTTGTATTTTAAATTATCTTATCTTGCATTCCGGCCAAAAGCGACAGTTTTAGCCAATACTTTTATTTCTTCCGCTATGTGTTTGCGTGGTTAAACTCTGTGTTGTGCACGAGGCCTGACACCTCCTCTCTAACTCTCAGCTGACGTATGACGCCCAAACCCATGGGAGCCAACGGAATTGGAGTAAATTTAAAATTTGAAATAAATAGAAGGACCAAATTCAAAATAAAGTAAGTTGTATTCCCTTACACAAAACTGAAACGAAGCAGATGGCGCCAAAGGTACACAGTAGAAACAGATTTGAATTATAAGGCTTCAAATTCAATTACAAAAAAATCAGATATTAAAACTAATGGAACTCTATATGAACTCTCTATTGTTGTAATGCATCTTAATACAGTTTGACAAAAGATCAAAAACAACAACAGCTGTGACTGCACGGAAAATGCTGGCCATTGACAAACACACGCAGCCCCCAGATCTGGTTCAACTTGCGCCACCCGCCTGCCCCTGAGCTGCCTCACCTGCATCGGAAAAACTAGTGAGCCTAAGGGCTCAGCAAGTAAAATTGAGGATAACAAAGATCACATAAATGCAGGCATATCTGGATCGTAATACATAAATTAAAGGAAGACATCTGAATCTGAAATCTCGCTACTGAAAGACAACTCTGAATTTGGATCTGAATTGCTTATACTGGATGACTTATGGTCTAG
This sequence comes from Dorcoceras hygrometricum, assembly GCA_001598015.1. Taxonomy (NCBI): domain Eukaryota; kingdom Viridiplantae; phylum Streptophyta; class Magnoliopsida; order Lamiales; family Gesneriaceae; genus Dorcoceras; species Dorcoceras hygrometricum. The sequence continues at coordinate 15,514 of KV005105.1, forward strand.
AGGCTCTCTGATGGTCCTTGTGCATGAAGCATGTTAACTGATCAGTAAC
>KV005106.1:1115-11600 GCA_001598015.1 Dorcoceras hygrometricum
GGGCGATGTTGCTAGACGCTCTTACCATGATCCGATGGGCAAGTCCGGAATTGTGATTCTGGAGCCACAATGGTTGTGGGCCCACGGCTAGCTGTATCCCTGAACCATTGAGGGTCATACAAGTACTGGATTCGAGATTCCCGCACGGATACTCAGCTCAATGTGTTGAGCATGAGAAGAGAATTTTGGGGAGTGCGACTTCCTAAAAGTCAACAGGGGTCAAATCGTGATTTCCCGCTGTTGAGGGGCAAAACGGTCATTTTGCACTGGGGTTCTGAAAATTGGTTTTTCAGATCATAGTATTCAGTTTTGGAAACTGAGTCGATCGGTCCGATCTGATCGGCGCTCGGAGTTACGATGAAGTCACGGTGATGGGGATGAACTGAATGTTCATCCGTTGGACCCGGGCCCGTTGGGCCGGTCCAAGTCTCACTAAGTCTATTTAATATAGACTTAGGCTTCATAACCAACACACTACTACATCAATTAACCCTAAACCTAGCAAAAGCCGCCGCCCCACTTCTCCTCTCCTCACGCCGCCGCCGCCGCCGCCGCCGCTAGTCGCCGTTCGCCGGAAATTTTTCCGGCCAATCTTTCGAGGAGAATCCGTTCGCGCCGATCTCGTCAGGCCTTCTAGTGCAGGCTGACGAAGGAGTCTCGTATCCGGTCGTGGACCTGATTGACGTTATCTACCGCCGTCTACCGTGAAGTGCCGGTTTCCTCGCGAAACTGGTCGGAGCCAGGCACGAGTTGCCAGCAAGGTAATCAACGATAAACACCCTATGAATGTCATAGATTGATTTGTTTATTGAATTGTATTGATCGTCTCCCGGCATTTTTGTTCTTCCGCAGCCTCTCTGGGAGGCGTGATCCGGATCCGCCGCGGTTCCCCAACAACAAGTATTCAAGAACACTGAGCTATTGCAGCTCAAGTTATTGATAACCAGATCGTTTGGTCTTGTATCGAGCTGGTTTCAGCATCCAGCTAGAACCAGCGTGTTTACCGCTCGCTATATCATCGAGCTGATTTCAACAACCAGCTGAAACCAGCTTGGTTATTGCGATCCGGTTTTAGAGTCTAGCTGGATCCTGCGTCTTTCACTCGATCTAGTTATACCCTCTAAATGCTGGTTATTGAACTAATAGCTAGTGAATGCATACAATTAGAGGGTAATCGATCCTAAAATTCTGGCTTCGGCATTTAACTAATCTTATAGTAAAAGAAGTACGGAAAGAAACTCTGAAGATATAATGTATCTATGATCTTCAATTATTCGTCCACATATTGAGAATGCTAACTCCGATGCTACATTTGAGCATTGGACTGCAAATATGTCTCTTGGCATGGATGAGAAGATGACGTATGGTGTTGAATTTTCTCCCATCATTTAAAACACCGAAATCATTCCCCATTTTAAAATTCATATTGAGGAAGACTTGCAGCTCATTTGATGGCTTGTGGATGTTGTGTTTTTCTTTAATTTGTTTCGCCCCAAATTTCTTAGCAAGTTGGTTCCACTTGGTTTTTGACCGTAACGTCTTCTACTGGTTGCATGTCTTATCCCTGTTGTTCTCGACAATACAAGTAGAACATTTTGTGGAGATATTGTTTAACTGATTTCTTTTGATCGTCAACAAGTACTCTAGAAATTAGCATAATATTCAAAATATATATATGCAACAAATTTTGACTTTGACTTGGATGTAGTAAGTGAAGTTGCTAAACAATGGAAATTGGGACTTTCTCCCAATATTTTCTAAATTTTAGTTCCATGATTTCTACGAATTGTTTCGGCTATGTATCATTTCTAAATTCATTAAAATTAAAGTATGTTGAAATCGGAGGAAGTAAAAATGAAGTAGTAAAGTAGTGGATGCCAGAAAAAAATCTTTCAATAGCATATTTGCATGTTTCAAACAATATCTTTCAATAGCATATTTACATGTTTCTAACAAACCAGTAATTACTAACAATATCCCAATCTTGCTCTTCCAATTGTAAAAATTTTGAGTTCACAATAGAACTATAATATGGATGGAGGAAATATTTATACGAAACTAGTATCAAGTAGATAATACTAAGAATTCCAACGAGATTCAACAATAGTAGGAATCATTTTATGTTTCACACCATGAGCTTCACATATACGTTTAAATTATTTTAGATGTCTTCTTTAACACATATTTCAAAAAAAAAATATGAAAATTGTTGACTCAAGACTACAACTATTTGTAAAACCATCTTTAACATATGTGACATTATCAAGTTAAGCGTGCATGAGTGAGAGCAGTATTGGGATGAGTGTCCTCCTGGAAAGTTCTCGTACGTCATGTCAAGCCGGTGCTCTAAATCAGAGATTAGGCACACAATCAACGCAAAAATGGGGAAGTTTTAAAAAGTGGATAAAATTTTTCTTTTTGGCATGACAAAAAGTCACAACTTAAAAATAAGCGCATACTCAAAATACCGACTTTGAATCAAAAGTCAACAGTAATAAATATCAACCACAACATACATATATATGCATACAAACTCATATCGAATAAAAAATAAACAATCACACAGGGCATTCCCTGACAATGACTCGATATAGCATATATATATACAACTGGGAACTCAACGTCTGGGGCTCCACCAGCTGACTCATCTCTCAGACCAGCTGATCTACCTGTAAAACCTGCAATGGCCAACACGCAGCCAAAGCAGCCCCGAGGAAAAAAAACGAGGTCAAACCTCAGTACGAAGAGCAATCATACAACAACTATCAAATAAGACATGTAACATAAGATGTCGTGCAATGCATGAATGCGTACAATCAATCATCATAGCTCAAGGCACAACAACTCTGCTGGTAGAACAAGAATCTCAATGAATCACCGGAGCTCAAAGCAACAGTCAAACAGGGAATCAACGGAGATCAACAAAACAGTTGATGATCGAACAGAAGTGGCCATAGAGCATGGTAGCTATCCACTCGTATCAACACGCAGGAACAGAAGCAAAGCTAGGATAGCTTAACCCGCTGGTGTCCACGTTCATGAGCGCGTGGTAATTTTCCACTCGTCTCATAGCGGCAAACACCCAGAAAAACAGGGAAAAGAGGAGCACAGGCGCTACCCGATCGTCCTCATTTAACCCAAAAAAATGCTTCCTCGTAATAACAGATGAACAACAACGAGCGGCTATCAAACGGAAACAAGGGAGGAGCTCAATACAACATGCGTGGATGCAAGACCAACAGGTTTCAACATACAACTACACAGCATAAGAAAAACAGTCTCAAAATCAACATTCATGCAGAAACAACAGAACAGCTCAGGCTCTATCATGCAACTCCAGGCTTAGCACTCAGCTCACAGCCGTAGGCACGACAGCATACACAAAACAAGCAGCGCGGCTATAGAGCACAAGCATAAACGAGTTACTACAGCTCAGCACGTAACAGCTCAGACACAGCATGCATAACATAGTTCTGCGCACGCATAAAAGGTTACAACAACATAGCATACATACGACCAGGATACGGCAGCACAGCCCACAGCCACTACGTTCACATGTTTATCTCAAAGCTGTAAATACAAGCTCAATTTGTACCTTGCGCAGATCTTACCCAATCTACCCAGCTCATGGCTAGAAGCAGGATGCACTCACTGCTCCGCTCAGGACTCGGCCAAAAGCTCAGGGCCGGCAGCTCACTGCAAAAACCACAAGAGAGGTATTATCTGCCAAGATATCTAAGAATTCAGCTCTGTTCAAGCTCACACAGCTCAAGGCCAAAGCATCTCAACTTAGAGCAACAACGACTAACAACAGGGCACTATCCAGCTCAAAGATTAACGCTAAGAATAGAAACTAACACCAGCAGAACTTGGTTACCTGAACCGAAGCTCAACTCGAGACGGAAATCATGAAACACAGCTCACGCAGATCCTCAGCGATTTCCTCAGTTCGGCCTTCTTCGGCTCCAAACTGGTGTAGAAACGTCGAGCTTAAAGTGGGGTTTCCAACCGCAGTACCCTCGCTCAAAACTAATCGGCCAAACTTCGGCGATCTGGAAAATACTAGGTCAAGTGAACAGTGAAGAGGGTTTGAGAAAATATCTGTCGGAACTCTCTGGAGAGGATAAGGAGATGTGTGTTCTCAAATGACTAAGTGTTTGTCAACGAGAGGTTATATATACTCATGCTCAATAGATCACAGGTACAGTGATATCAGATCAGCTTAGACCTCAACATGGTATTCAACCCAGGCAAATTAGCTCAGCTTGCGCACATACAAACCAGCTCTCAATCCAACATCTCGCGCTCTCTACAGACCACGCTCTCAACAGATCACACTCTCGCTACATCTCTCGCACACTGTTCAGCTTTTGCGCAATAGATCGCGCACCCTCCAGCATAGGAGAGAAGACCAGCTCTCACTCAAATCTGTCTGCACAAAGCTTGCTCCACACACAGTGGAATAGATCACACCAACAGATCAGATTACACGAGCTCAGCACAGAGTAAACTGAACAGTACCACTAGACAGCTCGCCCTACTTCAGGCCATATCACACCCTATCAATCAGCTCAGGATGCTCTATCCAGCTTACGGCAACCAAAATAGCCCGTGTTTCTCTCAGCTCGCAGCACCTAAGCTTGGAACAACGCACGACATTCACAGCGGCATAGCTCACAAAAACAGGCCAGATCACGCACTGAATAGATCTCTCAAAAGCTGACGACTACAACCAACTTCTCGCCAAAGCTGAAATCATAAACATCACTCGTCTGGTCTGACAGCCACGAACAACTCTGACCTAATCTGAAGCCCACAAACAACACTGGTCTACACGGACGATACTACCAGCTTACGCCTAAGCTGATACCACTAAAGAACGCGACAAAACACTCACCATCTATACACTCAGCTCAGGTCACCCAGAAACTCCCTAAGCTGAACTCAGCTTACGCCCATATAGCCAAAATCCCCAAGTTGTTCGCTACTACGTTGTTATCCCCAAAACAGCTCGCGGCAGAAACTCGCTCAACCATAACGAAGCAGTTCAACTCAGAACTGTTCCACTTAGATCAGCTTGTGATCTTAGATCAGCACAGAGCATTCAGCTCAGCTTACGATCTTCAGAATAGTAAGCGCTACAAAAGCTCAGCTTACATTGCTCAGCTCACGCCGACTAGCTCAGGTCGTGTACTCTCTTCTCAGCTAGCAGTACATAGATTGGCTAAGAGTACTAAACTCAGCACGCATCACTCAGGTCAGCTTGTGATGCTCTATTCAGCTTTCGCTGTCTCAACCAGACCAAGAAGCTTTCGGAGCTCACGTACCCAGGTCTCAAGGTACGTACTCATACCAGCTTTCGACCTGCTTCCAAAACGGACATCAGCTCAGAGCACTGCACTAGACTGGTTCACGCTACATCAGCATCATCTCACGAACTCAGCATGACTAACCACAGCATAGGACTCACCTGTCAGCTTGTACCTGATCTGGTCCAGCTTGCATACTACACAGCAAGATTCTAAGCTGGACCTATCAAACTATGCGTCCAGTGCACTCCAAACTGAAACAGTTCTACTACAACCTAAAACCAGCTCACTCTCCTAGGATCAGCACAGGTCGCTCAAACATCTCGCATGTCAGGCCTCGTGCTCACATCAGAGATAAACCACGCAAACACTAGCGGAAGCAACTAAAATGTGGTTAAAATTTTTTGCTTTGCCTGACAGTTTAAAACATGTAATTTAAAATACTGCAATACTTAAAATATATCCCAGTTGACACGACAACCAAAGGCTACAAGCCATAGAAGTACATTACAGTATAAACATGCATCAAATACCTGACAAAAACCACAACTGAATACAATAGACTACTATCTATATAGGTCTAAGCATCACCCGGGACATCCCACCCGCAGTGATACCAGTTCATATAAACACTATACATAACTGGGACACTCTATCCACCTCCTGGAGCACCTCCAGCAGGACCAACTCCACGACCAGCTGAATAACCTGGAAATCCTGAACAACAACAGGCAACAAAACAACCAAGCCCCAGAGGGACATGGGGTCAAACCCTAGTACGGAGCAACTATAAAACAGCAGTAAACAGCAAGGATAAAATGCAGATGCTATGCATGAAGGACGGGACAACAGTCGAAGGCTACAACCGAAGAATGGAGCCAAAGAATCCAAACATAGCTCAACGAAATTTGCAAAAGATATGTGGCCACGGTGTGTGTAGGATATGTGGGCGCTACCCACTCACCCCTACTCGCACACCCTTACCGAATGTATCAACAGCTCAACCTACCGTTGCCCAACCTATGAATTGTTGTAGTTAGCCACTCGGCGCATAAGGGGCTAACAAATCCCAGCAGGGAGATGAGAGTGCAGTATTGCCGCTCGCCCTCGCATCCTGGTAAGAAACAGAGCAACAAGTCAAGGCTGCAACAGTTGAACGGAATATGCGTGTATGCAACAACTAACAAAACAGATAGCATAAAACATATGCAACATCAATCATACACGGCAATTCACACAAACAGCAGCCTCACAATTTATCCAAGCCAGAAACACGATGATTTACAAGCTCCAAATCTGTACCTTGATATTTTGTGCAAAAATTATCACAAACGGGGTCCCGAGAAATCTGGTACAAAACCTGCTAAAAAATACGCATAATTCTCAGGGACTAAATCATAGAATACACGAACTGGGAGCTACACTCAACCAGCGATAATCCTACCTTCCTAGCTCAACAGGAAGCTCAAATCAAAGCCAAAGATAAGATCTTATCAATTAATTCGGAGCGCTACCTGCACGTACAAACTCACGGCAGAAGACAGCTACTTCGTGATCTATCTCCAGCCAACTACAGCTTCCAAAAGAGGTATCAATCGAAAGAGAAACTCTCAAGGAGTGCAGCGTCACCGCTCTTGCTCAAAACAAAGACGGGAAACGATGGGAATCGACGGCGGAAGGCTACGGTGAACAGTACTTAGGGTTCGCAACAGAGAACTATAATCGGGGAAAATATTCTAAGCATGGATTCTCTTAACAATCGAAGACCAAGTCTTCTTATAAATACACTACTCAACAGCTGACAGCAGCAGGAAATAGATTCCATCAACAAAACAGTCGTCGCAACTAATATTCTCAACCAGCAGCTGAAATCTCGCATCAGCTTTTGCCTATCGCTAAGCAGCGAATAACTAAACAAAACGACGTCGCACCAACTTATCCAAACGACATCGCAGAGGGACACGTCACCTCGCTACCAACAGCTGATCAACAATCTAGCAGCTGAATAAAACAACGCACCAAATCTCTCAACAGCTGATGTCTATCATAACCAACAGCTGGTACAAAGCGCTCCACTCAAAAAGCTGTCGTTCCAACTTATATAAACGACGTAGCTTCGATGCCCACTAAGAAACACGCTAACGAAACCCACAGCTAGTTCCTGTTCACAAAACGTCGTCGCTTCAAAGTCATTTAGCGCTCTCTGCTAATCATCACAACTAAAATACCAACAGATGATCACTCGCAACAGCTGGTCTCTTGCAACAGCTGGATACGCGCTAATACACCAACGACTGAAATCTAACGAAGCACTGCTGCTCCAACTGATTCCTACTACTACTGCTGATATCTTTCCAACGGCTGATTCTAACACTTAAGCAAATTCGATGGCTACGCCAAGCACATCGACCAACAGCTGGTCCAAACCCGGCCAACACCTGATTACGAAAACACAGGTCTCACATCTCTCCTCCACTAAAACACGATTTCATCCTCAAAATCAACAAGTCCAAGAACAACTCAACTGAACCCAAGAGTTCAAGATAACTGAGCAAACAACAAACAACAACTAGGGAAAAGAACAACCAAACTTACCAACTACTGGAAACTGATAAAACATCTACTCAAACAAATGCGGCCACTCACGTTGCATCTTCTCCTCCAGTTCCCAAGTAGCTTCTTCCCTACCATGTTTGCTCCATTGCACCATCACCAAAGGAATGATTTTATTCCTCAACTGTTTCTCTTTTCTGTCCAGAATCCGCAAGGGATACTCAACGTAACTCAACGTCTGATCTAGCTCAACCTCGTCAGTTCTCAGCACATGAGACGGATCTGGCTCGTACTTCCTCAACATGGAAACATGAAAGACATCATGTAGAGAAGATAAATCTGGTGGCAACAACAGCCGATATGCCAAAGGTCCAATCCTCTCAACAATCTCATACGGTCAAACATAACGAGGGGCTAACTTTCCCTTGTGTCCAAAGCGCATAACACTGCGAAACAGAGAAACTTTAAGGAATACCTGATCACCAACCTGAAACTCTAGAGGTATACGCCTCCTATTTGCATAGCTGGCTTGGCGATCCTGGGCAGCTTTCATCCATTGACGAATCAGATCCACATGATCTTTCATCTGCTGCACAAACTCTGGGGAAGATTTGCATAGCTGGCTTGGCGATCCTGGGCAGCTTTCATCCGTTGACGAATCAGATCCACATGATCTTTCATCTGCTGCACAAACTCTGGGGAAGACAGCTGCTTCTCCCCCACTTCTTCCCAACCCACAGGCGATCTGCACTTCCTACCATACAAAGCCTCAAACGTTGCCATTCCAATCGTCACTTGGTAGCTGTTATTGTAGGAAAACTCAACCAAAGACAACGCGTCTTGCCAGCTACCACCAAAATCCATCACAACAGCTCTCAACATATCCTCCAACGTCTGGATAGTTCTCTCAGATTGGCCATATGTCTGGGGGTGATACGCTGTACTCATAGCCAATCTGGTACCCAAAGCTGCTTGCAAACTCTTCCAAAACCTGGAAGTAAACCTTGGATCTCGGTCTGAAACGATCAAAACAGGCACACCGTGCAATCTAACCACAAAATCTACGTACAGTTTCGCCATCTTCTTCAAAGAGAAGGTCATTCCATAGGGAATAAAGTGTGCAGACTTCGACAATCTGTCGATTACAACCCAAATCACATCGCAACCTCTGCTAGAACGAGGCAAATGCGTAACAAAATCCATCGCTATGTGCTCCCAATTCCATTGGGGCACTTCCAAACTCTGAAACAGACCACCAGGTCTCATCCTCTCAGCCTTAACCTACTGACAGTTCAAGCAAAGAGCCACAAAACCAGCAACTTCACTCTTCAAACCGGCCCACCAGAAGTGCGGCTTCAACGCATGGTACATCTTCCGTGCACCAGGATGAACACTGTGTCTACTGCAATGTGCCTCTCTAAGGATCTCCTCCCGAAGATCTATCAGATTGGGCACAACCAACCGACCACGGAAGCGCATACAACCATCAGACGAAACAGAATAGTCCTCAAGCTGTCCAGCCCTGACCTTCAACTTCAACTCGTGGATGGAAGGATCTGTCCTTTGTGCGGCTCTAATGCTCAAAATAATCTGTGGCTCAACTCGGAATGAAGAAACCACCACATAATCCTCAGCCGGATAAAACCTCCAACCAGTAGTGCAAAGATGCTCACGGTCCTTAGACACATACAGCGAAGCAAGCATCTCTCCTTGAGCCTTACTGCTCAAAGCATCAGCAACTACGTTAACTTTCCCAGGCTGGTACTTGATCTCACAATCATAATCCTTAAGTAGCTCCATCCACCTACGCTGTCTCATATTCAAGTCAGGCTACGAAAACAAATAATGTAGACTCTTGTGGTACGAGTACACCACAAACTGCTCGCCATACAGATAGTGGCGCCAAATCTTCAACGCAAAGACCACAGCTGCTAGCTCCAAATCATGAACTGGATATCGAGTCTCGTGCGGTTTCAACTGCCGCGAGGCACACGCAATGACTCGACCATGCTGCATCAAAACACAGCCCAATCCATTGAGCGAAGCATCAGAACAAACAATAAAGCCACCTGAACCAGACGGCAAAGCCAACACAGGCGCAGTAGTTAACTTCTCCTTGAGCAATTGAAAAGCATTCTCGCATTGCTCAGTCCAAACGAACCGCTTGTCTTTCTGAGTCAACTGAGTCATCGGGCTAGCTATACTAGAGAAACGCTCTATAAAACGACGGTAATAGCCAGCCAGACCCAAGAAACTACGAACCTCAGACACATTCCTAGGACGCTCCCAGTTCAAAACAGCATCTACCTTACTGGGATCCACAGAAATGCCATTCGTTGAAATCACATGACCCAAAAACACGACGCGATCCAGCTAGAATTCGCCCTTAGAGAACTTGGCATACAGCGGCGAGTCTCTCAACGTCTGAAGGACAACACTCAAATGCTCCTTGTGCTCCAAAGGAGTCTTTGAATACACCAAGATGTCGTCGATAAACACTATCACAAACTGATCTATAAACTCGCGGAAGACACGGTTCATAAAATCCATGAAGACTGCAGGAGCATTGGTCAATCCGAAAGGCATCACCAGAAACTCAAAATGCCCGTACCTAGTACGAAAA
>KV005106.1:16724-28799 GCA_001598015.1 Dorcoceras hygrometricum
CTGAGCACCCTGAGGCCTAACACGCGACCTCCGGCTCCGCAGACCTTCCTCAATATCGATGACATTATCCACTGCTTCAGCATAACTCTTCGGTTTGCTCGTAAGCACCATCGAATACAGCTCTTCATTCATACCCCCAATAAACTTAGTTCTCTTGGCCCTCTCCCGGCCGGCAACATGCGGGACATATGCCAAAAGAGAAGAAAACAACCGAGCATACTCACGCACAAACATCATACCTTGCTCCAAATGATCGAACTCTCGCTCACGAGCATTCACGTACGACTCCGGGACATACTCCTGCCGAAAGGCAACATAGAAGCTATCCCAAGTAATCTCCACACCGATCTCCTCTAGCATCCTCGAAGCGCCACGCCACCAACGCTCCGCACTCTTCCTCAGCTGGAAGGTCGCCAAACTCAACCGAAGCACATCGTCGTAATGAACACGGTCGAACAAACCAGTGATGTGCTGTAGCCACGAATCCACGTCCTCGCTAGACTCGTCACCGTTGAAAATCTGGGGACTCATCCTTTGGAACCTAGCCATCACGATCTCCATGCTCTCCACACGGGTTGCCAAGTCGTCAACCTCATCCTCCTCACACCTACCACGACCCCGAGAAGGAATACTACGCTGATCCTCATTCTGTCCTTCGGATTCCTGAAACTGCCCCCTACCTCTAGCTCTACGTCTAGGCGGCATCTACGAAGGCACTAAACAAGATAAGGTAACACAGAACAAGTACAGCATATATAGCACATATCACAACAATATGCAGCACATAAATCACACAGTCAAGCACAAACAACACACACACATTGTGCCTAGACTCAAGTGTGATAAAAAAAATCGAGCTTATCCCAGTTTAAGCTCTGATACCAAAAATGTTAGGCCTCGTGCTCACATCAGAGATAAACCACGCAAACATTAGCGGAAGCAACTAAAATGTGGTTTAAATTTTTCGCTTTGCCTGACAGTTTAAAACATGTAATTTAAAATACTGCAATACTTAAAATATATCCCAGTTGACACGACAACCAACGGCTACAAGCCATAGAAGTATAGTACAGTATAAACATGCATCAAATACCTGACAACAACCACAACTGAATACAATAGACTACTATCTATATAGGTCTAAGCATCACCGGGACATCCCACCCGCAGTGATACCAGTGCATATAAACACTATACATAACTGGGACACTCTTTCCACCTCCTGGGGCACCTCCAGCAGGGCCAACTCCACGACCAGCTGAATAACCTGGAAATCCTGAACAACAACAGGCAACAAAACAAACCAAGCCCCAGAGGGACATGGGATCAAACCCCAGTACGGAGAGCAACTATAAAACAGTAGTAAACAGCGAGGATAAAATGCAGATGCTATGCATGAAGGACAAGACAACAGCCGAAGGCTACAATCGAAGAAGGGAACCAAAGAATCCAAAAATAGCTCAACGAAATCTGTAAAAGATATGTGGCCACGGTGTGTGTAGGACATGTGGGCGCTACCCACTCACCCCTACTCGCACACCCTTACCGGATGTATCAAGCTCAACCTGCCGTTGCCCAACCTATGAACTTTGGTTGTTAGCCATTCGGCGCATAGGGGCTAACAAATCCCAGCAGGGAGATAAGAGTGTGGTATTGCCGCTCGCCCTCGTATCCTGGTAAGAAACAGAGCAACAACAACAAGGCATGGCTGCAACAGTTGAATGGAATATGCGTGTATGCAACAACCAACAAAACAGATAGCATAAAACATATGCAACATCAATCATACATGGCAATTCACACAAACAGCAGCCTCACAATTTATCCAAGCCAGAAACACGCTGATTTACAAGCTCCAAATCCGTACCTTGATATTTTGTGCAACAATTACCACAAACGGGGTCCCGAGAAATCTGGTACAAAACCTGCTAAACAAAACGCAAAATTCTCAGGGACTCTATCACATAATACACGAACTGGGAGCTACACTAAACCAGCGAAAATCCTACCTTCCTAGATCAAAAGGAAGATCAAATAAAAGCCTAAGATAAGATCTTATCAATTAATTCGGAGCGCTACCTGCACGTACAAACTCACGGCCGAAGACAGCTACTTCGCGATCTAGCTCCAGCCAACTACAACTTCCAAAAGAGGTATAAATCGAAAGAGAAACTCTCAAGCAGTGCAGCGCCATCGGTCTTGCTCAAAACAAATACGGGAAATGACGAGATTCGACGGCGGAAGGCTACGGTGAACAGTACTTAGGGTTCGCGATAGAGAACGATAATCGGGGAAAAATATTCTAAGTATGAATTCTCTTAACAATCGAAGACCAAGTCTTCTTATAAATACACTACTCAACAGCTGACAGCAGCAGGAAATAGATTCCATCAACAAAACATTCGTCGCAACTAATATTCTCAACCAACAGCTGAAATCTCGCATCAGCTTTTGCCTATCGCTAAGAAGCGAATAACTAAACAAAACGACGTCGCACCAACTTATCCAAACGACGTCGCAGAGGGACACGTCACCTTGCTACCAACAGCTGATCAACAATCCAGCAGCTGAATAAAACAACGCACAAAATCTCTCAACAGCTGATGTCTATCATAACCAACAGCTGGTACAAAGCGCTCCACTCAAAACGCTGTCGTTCCAACTTATCTAAACGACGTAGTTTCGATGCCCACTAAGAAACACGCTAGCAAAACCCACAGTTGGTTCCTGTTCACCAAACATCGTCACTTCAAAGTCCTTTAGCGCTCTCTGCTGATCATGACAACTAAAATACCAACAGCTGATCACTCGCAACAGCTGGTCTCTCGCAACAGCTGGATACGCGCTAATACACCAACGACTGAAATCTAGCGAAGCACTGCTGCTCCAACTGATTCCTACTACTACTGCTGATATCTTTCCAACGGATGATTCTAACACTTAAGAAAATTCGATGGCTACGCCAAGCACATCGACCAACGCTGGTCCAAACCCGACCAACACCTGATTGCGAAAACACAGGTCTCACATCGCACCCGTTATGGTCTAAACTGGAACCCAAAGAAGCTTCCTGCATCAGCAGCTTAGCACGACATAGGATCAGCTTGCATCCGAGCTGATCTACATCAGCCGATACTCTCTAAGCTGATCAATCGAGATTATTTTACCACTAATCTAGACTGAATATGACGTTAATCATCTTGACTAATCACAGTCCTCACACATCAAGCTGCTGACATTGCCACTTGATCTGGTTGGCCATGTGGGCTGTAAAATTGTGATGTAAAATCTTAACGAGTAATACTATCTCTGTTGGGGATAGGGCCGATCGTTGGGGAAGGGTAAGACTAATCTGTAAGGAAATTGAGATAGCATCAACAGTTAGACACGCACCTCCCTTGACTCATGAGCCTAACAGCCCAACCCTAACGCACACAATAGGTGCACTCTGCGCTGCCACATTATAAGGAAATAATGTTGCCCTTGGCCAACAACTATAGCTTTTGGCCTAGTGGTAAACGCTTTATCCTAATAGACATGCACATCTAACATGAAATAATTCACCATATATAAGCGGACATAGCCTTTAATTTTTTTATTGTTGTGTTGTTGGTTGTAGCATTATCTAAAATGCCCGATATAATTTTATTTTCTCTATGATAATACCTACAAGTATTTGTGATGTATTTATCGTTTGGTAATTCATCCAAAATTTTCAAAGCTAAAATTCTTTTTTGCAGGGACCAAGTATCATCAATCCAATGCAAGTTATAACAAGATAAAATTCATTTTTAACAAAATATCTGTTATCAAACTAAATCTACATTTAAGTTTTGAAAGATGATCCACTAATTGTTTTTGTGTTCTATAGATGTTTTGAGACAATATGTTGGGTTTGAAAACAAATCAGATTTCAAATTTTTATGGACATAAAAATTATTATTATGTTTGTAATATGTATACTTGAGTGTGCAGGCCAAGTTGGAATCAGTTCAGAGTTGAGATAGCAGAACAGTCGGAATAGCAAAATTAGATCAGATGAGATATAGAGCAGCTCAGATAAGGTAATCAGATCAGTTCAGATGAATCATGTTCAATGTCCGTTAGTATTGCATATGAGAACAACATCAGCTCAGATAATAATATGAATATCATAACAGAATCATCCCAGAGCAGAACTGTTTAGATCAGAGCAGTGGATAGGTCAGATGAAATCAAAACAGAATCAGTTCAGATCAGAGAGTTCAGTCAGAACAGTTAAGTGACGAGTTCAGTTCAAATATGTAAAAAGAACTGTTGACGCAAGACGAATCTGGATCCTGTACCCCGATGGCGCAGTGGAAGTTTAAAATTTGTTTGCACTGGGGACACTCACATTATATTAAAAAAAACAGGTAATCGAAACCCTAAGGCCATTCATATGGTGTTTAGTTGATTACCTTTGGGACTTCACGCTCGGCTCCGACTATTCCGATTTTAGCGGTGATATCCCTTCAACGTTTGAACTCAGACAACTCCTAATCTACTCCATGATCGGAATCTCAATTCCTTCGATTTTTTGAACTGAAATCACAACGAATTGTCACAAACGGATCGACCATGACGAACCAACACACGACAAACGTAGTGGCTTGGGAGAGTAGGTTAGGGTTTTATGTGTAAACTATTTTCACAACTTATGACAAGTTGTCGCCCACACCACATATTTATAAAAGAATCCATGGGCTCAAACTTGGTTGATGGCCATTGATCATTAGTTTTGAGTCAACCGTTACTGTTTCATCATAATCCTGATCAATGATCAGATATCGTCGATGCATTCAGTATACACAACTGCATATTATGACGTGGAATAAAATTCTTGGACCACTGATTCTAAATATGGCAGGTTCACTCCATTAGCTGGATTTTGTAAGTCGTACTCCCAATCTCCCTTCCATCGTACTCAACACTTTGAGTTTGATATCCGTATAGAAATTAGGAATCCAGTGTTTGTGACACCATCAATGGTTCAGGGATATAGTTAGTCGTGGCCTCACAACTCCTTGCGACTCGGAGAACACATTCTTCGACTTGCCCATCGAACCATGATAAAGCGTCTAGCAACATAGTCCCATGATTCCCTAGGTATCACTGATAGTGTCTGCAAGAATCAGTCGGTCATGGTTAGCGTATAATACGGTTCCTTCAGCTCAAATATCTTGGGTGGAGAAGGCAATATTTGAGTGGACATCGGAATACAAGAAGAAAGCAAATCTAGACAACGTGTGTCAGGCCCGATGGTCTAAATCAGAAATTAAGCACGCAACTGACCGCAAAATACGGAAGCTAAAAAGTGGATAAATTTTTTCTTTCGGCCTGAACTGAAAATATATCTTTAAAAATACGCGGATGCTCAAAAAACAGACTTAAAGTAAATTCAAATAGTATCACAAATCTCTCAACAGTACATGTATATAATCACAACAACAATAACATCGAATCTTTAAAACACAACTACTCAGGGCATCCCCTGGTAAATGACTCGATGGACTATATACATAACTGAGAACTTTAAAATGTTCCAAAAATTTGTTTAATAGATTTTTAGGATAAAAAAGTTGTCTAGTGTTAAATTTGAAATTTTTCCTAGAAATTAGATAAAAAACGACTTTTAGCGCTATTTCGTGAAAGAAGATTTTTTTTGAGAAAAAGAGCGGGTAAGCATTTGATTTTTTTTAACAATACCAAAATTTAGTTCATTTAAGATATGATTTAAATGAATAGTATGCATAAAATTTTATATTAATGGGTTTAGACAATTAGCAATTTAATTATAACTTAGAGGGCCTAATTGTAATTTTAAACAAATTAGCCACACTTAAACCTATTCATTCACTTTCCATCAGATCACAAACCCTTAGAACAACCGCCCTCTCCTCCCCATGCTCTGAAAAATTCGAACCACGTCTCATCCAAGGAAAAGAAGAAAATCTCTCCCCGTCGCCTCCGCTCATCCGGTAACGCGTATTCCCGATTTTTCCCACGTAAAGGCAAGTTTCAAATCTTTATTTTCTGCCACAATCAGAATGTACGTGTGCTTTTGAATCTGCTATGCATGTTAGTATTCTTGAAATTCAGTTTTAAACATCATGTATTACTACTTGGATGGGCTGCGTTCTTGTGCCATTTTTCTACGGGCAGATTTGCATTTTGGGTGCTGCTAGGTGTCCATGGAATGATGCAAGGTTTAGGGACGTTACATTCTAACCTTAGGGTGGTCTAGGAGGGTCCAGTCGGTGGGGAAACAGGTCTGGTCGTCGGGGGTCACGGCTGGAACGTCTAGTGCACGGGTGAGGGAGCGAGTAGCGCCTCGGCCTTCTAGCGGTGCTGTGAGGAAGGACGATGATTCTGGCTGGAACCAGGGCTTGAGAGGGTCATATGACGTGTCCAAGTAGATGGTGAAGCATGTCACGAGGTGGCCCCGTTGGTTAATCAAGTCTGGTCCTCGTACAAATGCGTGGAAGTCACGTGCTGCATTGCAGCATGGCTGCGTGAGCGTGCTGTCAAGGGGCAAGCAGTATGGTCCAGGGAAGTTAGGGAGAGTGAGACAAGGTCTGGTCCAGTGCGTTATAGGAGTCCAATACTCCTAGTCGTGGTCAAATTCTGAACCTAGGTCAGCTAGTTGGGTCGGTTGAGTGAGGAAGGGTTCAAAAGGAGACATATAAGAATGAGGTTAGGAGGGACATCGGGTTCTTCAAGTTGGGATCATGTATGCTGCTACCAGCGCACTTAGGCACCCTTGGAGGTCCATAAGATGTGTATTAGGGGTATTAAGTCGAGTCTAAGGGGCTGGAGGTTGAGTATAAATAAGTTAGAAGCCGCTCAAGTACATTAGGAGTCCATGGGAGGCAGCATGTAGCGCTGAAATTTTTGAGGTCATGGGAGCACCTCGAAGGTATCTGAACAGCATTCTTATGGCTTGTTAACATGTTTACGATGTGTAAAATTATATTCTCTAGGCTTGGGTTGGTTGTGATGAGTTTTTGGCATGTCCACTGACTCATTGAGACCGTACGGTGTCCGATTACCCCGTTGAGAAGCCTAGAATGATTCCGATTGATCTCGGCTAAATATTTTATATTTTTTTAACACATTAAAAACATGTTTACGGGCAACAAGTTTTTGAAAATGAAATGATGAATTTTTATGATGTTAATGGCATGAGACATGATGTTGATGTTTTAAAAGAAAATGAAGAAATTATTTTGAGAAATGCGAGTTGACTGTTATCAAGACGTATAGGAATATGGTGACTACGGTGCATGAGGTCCGTAGAGCCATATTAGAGGGGGATAGTGACTACGATAAAAGAGGTCCGTAGAGCTATTCCAGCCTAGTACTATGGTTTATATCTTCATCAAGAGAACAAATGGGTCGCATCAATGAGCAAACTTCACCTAAAATGTTATTTTTGACGATTTACATTATTTACATGCCATGAATTATAGTTTGAGGATTTGAGGCTGAAGTTTACTTGAAACTTTGTGACGATGATGTTTAAAGTTTAAAGTTTAAAATTTACAGTTTTAACGATCTTCTAAAGTTCTGATATTGAAGTTTAAAACGTATTTTAGTATCGCTATTTTCAATGCATGTGGATGTATATTTAATATTTGATATCCAGGTTTGAGATTGCTGAGCCTCTAGGCTCACTATACATGATTGTCTGTAGGTGAGATTGATGACGAGGTTTGAGACGACGACTTTTGAGGAGCTCGGGCATGGGCAGCGCACTCCCGAGACCTTCGTAGCTTCCGCATTTTAATATTGGTGATTTATGAGAATTTTTGGGAGGAAAAATTGCATTATAGTTTTTGAATTATACGGTTTGAGACGTCGACGTTTGAAAATTTTGTTGGGATTTACGCTTTATTGTGACATGGCGTTATTTGATTTTTAATTTGATCGTGTTCTAATTCTACGAGAATTGTTGGGTTATTGATGAGGCTACTATTCACATGAATAGTGACAAAAACAAATTGTGCCTTTTATTTAAAGAAAATATTTTTGTGAGTCGAGTCGTTTTACAAAACCCCAGTACAAAGAGCAACATAATATAACAATTAGATGCATCATGCAATATATCATGTCGTTCAATGCATAAGCGGTACAATGCATCAACAGATACAACCGTAAGGCAAGCAAATGGTCAACGACAATGGTGGCAACAACATCGGGGATTCGAGTGCTACCCGGGCATGCCAAAAATAAATGTGGCTCATCGTTGACATGCGCTCGGGAGTTACCGACCAGCCGCACGGAATTCCAAGTGTACAACAATCACCCGCCACCATCTATCCAGGCTACTGCAACTTAGGGTTGCGGTAGCGACCCGTTGCATCCTCAGTGCACTCCACGTGATTGTGTAACCCAACACCGCATCACGAGAGTAGAACTCAAGCAGAGCAATAGATCATGGCTAGCAACAGATCCAAGGGCCACGATATGCTATGTAGATGAATTTAAAAATGTTACATACTCAACATGATATGTATGCTTGCAAAACCAACAAACACATGCAACAGCATACTATAAATACATGTAAGGTAGCACGACAAGGCAAAACAACATACGACAATACCAAACATCTCAGGAATCCTCACAAAATATACGGCTCAACAGTTCAGCACGCACACGTATATTCACATACCTATCTCAAAGCTGTAAATACAAGGTCAAATTCGTACATGCTCAGATATTACCAAAATACATCACAAGGCTCACGGCAGAACAGAGCACACACCAACTCAGCACAGAACATGTCGTGCACGTTCCTCCATTGCCAAGTCAGGAGCAACAAGAGTTCTAACAGCTCGAAAGACCAAAAACAGATCTTAAGCACTCAGCAACCTAAAACAACCAACACAAAAAAAAGACTAGCTCAACACTCAATGAAAACCATCTCGGATCAGAACCTAAAAATTACCATGAGCTAACAAACTCTACTCCACAGTTCACGATGCTAGTCTTAAAACAAATTCAAGAGCAAGGAATACCACTTAGAACTCACAAATACCAGCATGGGTGAGCAACGCGACTGGGAGAAGCAACGAACAACACGCACTCTATGACTTCGCATTGCCTCCTCCAACCACCTACGGCCACAATATCGGTAGGGAAATGACGGGTTAGGAAATAGGTTTCCAACGGTACCTCTCTCGACCAAAACTGGTCGGCCAAACTCCGGCAATCGGAATATAAAGGTAACGAATGAACGGTAACCACGAGGGTTTCGGGAGAGATATCTTCTCGAACATTCAAGAGGTGATAAGATATTTATGGAAAATTGACGGTTCTAAATATACTACTAAACCCCCGATATGATCTATAGTTCTTACATAACAGCTCAGACCTCCTCTGCTCTAGCTTAGGCATGCATGACCATTATTGTGCATCATCTCATATCACACTCTCAGATCAGATCGCATCCACATCAGCTAGCGCAATACCCAGCTCAGCTCAGAGCTAAAAGATTTGATCTCGCCTCATCCACATGAATCTCATACCACTTCTAACCAGATTACGAACCAACTAGATCACGCACAAACACAGGTCAGTTCTCACACACACAGGTCACATTCCCATAGAAGTTCACGCTCTCACAGCTCAGATCAGGTTGCGCACTCCGACCAGCTCAGAGCATTCAGCTCAGCTTATGGTATCTGGAACAGTACGCGCTACCTAGATCAGCACGAACCTCAACAGCTCAGCTCAGATCTCAAAGCTGAGACCAGCTTCGACATGCAGCTCGGGACACTTCCACTAACAGCTTGCGTACACCAACAGATCACGCTCACAGCTCCGCTCATGCACTCAACAGCTCTAGCGTGCAGCTCAACTCTGGTGTATGCAAATTTTGCCCCATCCAGCTCAGAAGATCTAGGCCAACTCCTACCTGATCTGACCAACAAATCAGCTCACAACAAATACAGCAGTAGCAGATCACAGCAACAGATCAGTTCATGCATCGGTCAGCTCAAGCAAGACAATTAGCTCTTGTTAAACCTTTTCTTCACCAACAGCTTTCTCCTAAGCTTGATCTAACCCAACAACACAACACAAAGTCCCTAATCTGACTACTCAGCCCAGAATGTTGCGTAATCTCCCAAATCTGAATCCAGTTTATGCTTTGCTACTCAGCTGATAACAACTCAGAGCTGCTACACTAACAGCTCGCACAAGACAGATCAGATCGCACTAACATCACTGTCTATACTCAACACTACTCCGTTTGGAGGACTCAGATCAGCTCGCATTTGGTCGCTGGTGTTATTTTCCTTCGCAGCGTGTTTTGTTGGCGCGAGGTCCTTACGCCGTCGTTTCATGAGAGATCTGTTTTGCGCTAATGTGTAGTGATCTGGTTCTAGCGTATTTTGTTAAGGCTTGAAACGTTGTCGTTTGGATAAGTAATAACGGTGTCGTTTTGATTAGAGCTTGTGGGAGGGATCTGGTATATCGCTGGCATGAGATCGCTCGTGAGCGGAGAGATCTGTTTTGTGTATTGCGGGTTTATGTGTTGGTTCCTAAACGCCGCCATTTTAATAAGTTGCTACGTCGTCGTTTTTGGGAGTAGCACTAGTGAGAGATCTGTTAGCAGCGATGAGGTCTGTTTGGATTATTGAAAACATATGTCAAAGTTGGTCAACTCTCCTGTAGCGTGTTTCCAGCTTTCAGCGCTTTTTGACCAGCTTTCTCCGTGGGTTTGTGCGACGTCGTTTTGGAGTCTTGGTTGTGTTTAGCGCGCGTTGGTTGTGAGATCTGTTTCTGTCGGTCGGTCTTGTTAACAGACTTCTCGCGCCTTTAAATAGGAAGCGTTGGCTTCATTTTATTTTTACCAGATCCCATACTTAGCATTTTATTTCCCCGTTAGTCGACCTCTGTTTCCTCTAACCCTAAACACTGTTCATCGTGAACTTCTTCGGCTATTTCCCGTCGATTCCGGAAACCATTTTTCACGTTTGAGGTAGCGTTGGACTCCTCTAGAAGATCTATTTCATCCTATACCGATCTTGGAAGCTACGGTTGTCCAGGGTGAGATCGCGAAGCGGCAGCAGTTTTTCCCTGTTCGTGTAGTTGCTGTGCGCAGGTAGTTTCTCGGTTTAGTGGTTGAGATCTTACCTCTAGATGTTGTTTAAGCTTCCTGTTAAGATGTTTTAGGATGATAATTAGCTGGTTGAGTTGTAGCTTCCAGCCGTGCGTCTATGGTTGACCGCAACTTTTTGTGTACCTTCCCTGAAATCTATGTGTCGTATATTTGAGCAGGTTGGAACCAGTTTTCTCGAGCTTGTATTGTGGTAATCATTGCACAGAAAATTAAGGTACGGGTTGAGCTTGTAAATGCAGCGTAGGCATGGCTTGGATAAAATGGTAGTCGCTGGTTTGTTGGCTGCCGTATGTTGATGCTTTGTGAGGCACTGTATTTATGAGATGGCTGTGTTTATTGTGGTGTGCATTGGCTGTTGCGCTTATGATTATGCTTGTTATTGTCCAGCATGTAGCATACACACATTAGCATCTCATTTCCGCTTTTGCAGCCATTGCTTCGTTGTTCTTGCTCTGTTTCTTACCAGGATGCGAGGGCGAGCGGCAATACCGCACTCTCATTTCCCTGCTGGGTTATGTTAGCCCCTATGCGCCGAGTGGCTAACTACCACAATTCATAGGTTGAGCAACCGCAGGTCAAGTTTTTTGTTGCATCTGGTATTCGGGTGTTGTGTCCCGGCGAGTGGCTCATTACCACACTTGGAACACACCCATTGGCCATAGTTGTTGTAGATTCAGTTGAGCTGTGCATTGAGTTCCTTGACTTCCTCTTCGGTTGGAGTCATTTGTTGTTGTCCAGCATCCCATGCATAGCATCTGCATTTTATTCTTGCTGTTTACTGTTGATTTATAGTTGCTCTCCGTACTGGGGTTTGACCCCATGTCCCTCTGGGCCATGGTTTGTTTCCTTGTTTGTGCAGTTTTAAGGGAACCCAGGTTTTACAGCTGGTCGTGGTTTTAACCCAGCTGGTGGTGCCCCAGGAGGTGGTT
>KV005107.1:8642-18975 GCA_001598015.1 Dorcoceras hygrometricum
CTGCTGATTCCAATTCCACCAGCAGGAGCTACAGTAACTTTGACCAGCGTTGACTTCACCAAAAATCGATATTTTTCAACTCTTAAACTAGCACTGCGACGGATAATTCAGCAGGACTTCATTTCTTTTGCAAAATCCTCAAAATACTCGAGATTAATCCCAAATCAAACCAATTAATCACTAATCTAAATTCTCAATCCTCACACAAGTAAACTCTGTTTCTTGCTCACTCAATAGAAAGCATATATTCAATTCTGTTTTATGATTATGTATGGTTTTAAAGAAAAGGAAGATGGTCTCGGCTGGTCTTCAAGAAAACCGTAAAGTTCATGCTCTGTTTTCGAAAGAAGTTGAGTTACTGTATTTTGATTCAAAGATGATTTAGAAAATGTTTTGATGATGTTCTTCTAATGAATTCCTGAGGTTTTCAGTGATTCATTCATCGAAGTAGCTTACAAGTAGCTTATTCGATCATTTCCAGATATTTCTTCAGATAATTTGAATTCTTCAGACAAAGGAAAACCATCGTCATTCACCTGGTTAAGTCTGAAAGCTGGTTCTTATACCACTGTTGATATTGTCTTGTCGAAAATATTCTAAGTATAAAATCAGCAGTTGCACTTCTTTGTTGAAAACCAGCAGATGCATCTTCAGCAGATGCATTGCTTTCGTAATATTCAGCAGCTGCATCCCTTTGTTAGAATTCAGCAGTTGCGTTACCTTTCAAATTTCAGCAGATGCATTTCATTTTGATATTCAGCAGTTGCGTTGTTTCCATAAAACTAGTAGCGACTGGTTGTAGCGACTGGTTGTAGCGACTAGTTGTAGCGACTGGTTGTAGCGACTGGTTGTAGCGACTGGTTGTAGCGACTGGTTTATGCGCTAACGACGTCGTTTAACTTTACATTTGTTTAAAAGACCTTGCGACTGTATTCTTGTCTTGCGACTGATTCCTATTCATTGCGGCTAGTACTGTTCATTCAGCTGACATTAGTCTTGCAACTGGTATTGTTCAGTACAGTTGGTTACTGTTCATACTTCGTTTCCTTCAACAGATAACGAAATTTCAGAATTTGATTCTTTCTTCAATTCCGAATCAGTTCAAATGAATCTTTCGACTTATCTGACAGATTCAACTAGCCAAGTTATTCAGTTTTCATCTTCGCAAGCTTTACAAGGAAATCCTTTACAGTTGCAGAACATCATTAGATAAACAAAAACCAGTAACTTGAACAAAATAAAGAAACAGTTTTTCACGAGAGAAAGAAAGAGCAGAACAATGTTTTATGAAATGTTTTAAGTTATGACAATGAAAAGGGTCCTTAAAGAAAAGGTGAGTGCGCGGCTGACGAACCGTGTGCCCTTTTAACTAGGAAGGATTAGGATTATAGGTCGACAGATCTGTATACCCCTTCAACCATGAGCCATAGTGCTAAGACTGATATCAAGAGTTTGATCAAACGAAATGATTACAGGTCGACGGATCTGTATACCCCTTCAACCATGAGCTTTATGCTAAGAGACTGTTAACAGGAGTTTGATCAAACTAAATGGACCAAATGTTTAAAGTGTTGTCATAATTTTCCAGAAATGAATGAAGAGAACAAGTGTGATTTTAATCGCAGCTCTTAAGAATGTTTAAAGAAAATTTTTTCAGAATTGATTCATGTTTTATGCTTTCATACTTGATTCAGATTTCATACTTATGTTTACGCTTGTTTATTCATAAGCGTGATTCAAGTTCAGACTCCAGTATGTATTAGTTCATGGACGATTGTATGATTTGCTTTCGTTATTCCAGATTTTACCTGCTGGGCTTTTGGCTCACTAGTTTTCATTGAGTGCAGGTAATTCACAGTAGGAAGCTGGAGGGAGATGAACAGAATGGAAGGGATGTGTTTATCGTGGACAACAGATTTCTTATTTCCTTCTGTTCCAGAGTTCATAGTTTATTTTTGGAAACACTTTTGTATTGTACTGAACATTTTGTTATGAATTTGTATCAAAACAGATTTCTAAATTAGTTATTTTTATAGGAATCTGTACCAGACGTTATCACACTACGAGATGCATTAGTTAAATATGATATATCGGCTTTCTTCATTTCCGCATCTTTGCATGAGTTATTCTAGATTTCGCATCTTCGAATGTGAATAATTTTATTATTCTCGTTTCAACCCAAATAGTTAGTAGCGATCCATTCTCCGATGTTTATAACTTTTGATTTTATTCAATTGAACCCCAAAACTTATGATTATTCCGTCAAGAAAATGAGGGTCGTTACACCAGCAACCTCACATTAAATCTCACGCCAATTCCAAGCTATAACAAGCTCAAATCCATACCTCAATTCTGTGCAACAATTACCACACACGGAGTCCCGAGAAATATGGTATGAAACCTGCTAAACAATGCACGAATAGAACTCAGGGACTACACATAATTCACGGCCTGGGAGCAACAATTCAACCAACAATTATTCAACCAATCTAACTCAACAGGAAGATCTAAACAAGGCTAGGAGTAAGATCTCACCGAATAATCGAAGCGCTACCTGAACTACGCGAACACACGAACGAGGAAGCTACTTCGTGATCTGCTACCAGCCAATTACGCTTCCAGAAAATGGTATCAAACGAGCACCAAATAAAGAGGAATCCAAACCTTCAACTCTCACTTACAACAGATCTGTCTATCGCTGGGAATTGGAAGAAAACCACCGCGATGAACAGTACTTAGGGTTCGCGATAGAGATCGACAATCTGGAAAAATATTCTAAGTATGGGATCTGTTACTAATTCGAAGACCAAGTCTTCTATTAAATACACTTCTCAACAGCTGACAGAAATAGGAACAGATTCCACCGACAAAATCAGTTGTCATCGCTGTTATCTCAACCAACATCTGAATCTCTCAAACAACGCTAAGGCTAAACGGCGTCGCACCAACTTAACCAAACGACGTCGCAGAGGGACACGTCACCTCGCTACCAATGGCTGATCAAAAAACCGGAAGCTGAATAAAACAATGCATCAGATCCCTCAACAGTAGATGTCTAACGCGACCAACAGCTGACGCTAAAGGTTACACCCAAAACGTTGTCGTTCCAACTTATCAAAACAACGTAGTTTCGATACCCGCTAAGAAACACGCTAGCAAAACCAACAGCTGGTTCCTGTTCACAAAACATCGTCGCTTCAGAGTCCCTTAGCTCTCTCTGCTGACCATCGCAACTAAAATACCAACGTTTGAAATCCACGTCAGCATTGCTGCTGCTTCCTACCAAAACGAAACATCTGAAATACCAACAGCTGATGCGATCGCTCATCGATGTTGCAAAACCCAAACAGATATCTCTCCCGTGACATCTGATAGCATCTCAACGGCTGATTCCAACACTTAGACAAATTCGATGACTTCAACTCACGCATCTACTACCAGCTGGTTTCAATCCGAGCAACACCTGATTGCGAAAACACAGGTCTCACACAAGCCCCCTAGCAGTTTGGACTTGCAGATATGGTTCATTATGCGCTAACAACAACTGAAAAAATAAAACATGATGAACCGAGCTCATACAGAGATGCTGTCACAGGAAAGAACAGGGACAGGTGGATCCAGGCAATGGATGAAGAGATGAAATCTCTTATTAAGAACAATACCTAGAGTCTCGTTGAAAATTTGGTGGGGCAGAGGATCATTGGATGCAAATGGATATATAAAATATAGGAAGGTGAGCCTGGT
Organism: Dorcoceras hygrometricum; assembly: GCA_001598015.1. Classification (NCBI taxonomy): domain Eukaryota; kingdom Viridiplantae; phylum Streptophyta; class Magnoliopsida; order Lamiales; family Gesneriaceae; genus Dorcoceras; species Dorcoceras hygrometricum. The sequence goes on from KV005107.1 coordinate 12,387, forward strand.
GAAAAGGACACAGATTCAACAGGAGGCTGGTCGCAAAAGGATACACTCAACGGGAAGGGATAGACTATAAGGAAATCTTCTAGCTGTATTGAAAAACTCCTCTGTCAGGCTTTTACTAGCCTTAGTTTCTCAGCTCAGTCTTGAACTTGAACAGCTTGATGTTAAGACTCCTTTCCTGCACGGATAATTGGAGGAAGCGATATATATGCTGAGGGCTATGACACTGAGGAACAAAAAGGGAAAGTGTGTCTACTAAAGAAGTCCCTCTATGGGATTAAACAGAGTCCGAGGCAATTTTCTAACTGCTTCGATGAGTTTCTGTTGAGCATTAACTTCAGAAGGTGCAAGTATGACAACTGTGTTTACATACGTAAGGAATGTAAGGAAATAATAACTTACCTTCTGTTTTATGTAGACGATATGCTAATTGCCAGCACATACAAATCAAACATCGAGAGTGTCAAAAGGTTGTTAAGTTCCGAGTTTGAAATGAAGCAGCTGGGAGAAGCAAAGAGGATTTTAGGAATGGAAATTAAGAGGAACATGGAGAATAGTTCTCTATTCTTGTGCCAAAAATCATATCTTTACAAATAATACAAAGATACAGGATGCATGAAGAGAAACCAAGTTTTGTTCCTTTTCCACATGCTCTCAAACTCTCAATAGACCACTCACCCATAACGGAGGAAAAAAGAATAATACGGAAATGATTCCATATGCCAGTGGAGTGGGGAGCGTGATGTATGGGATGGTGAGTAGTACACCTTGTTAAGATTAAATTTATTAGTTTGGTGATAACAAAATAAGACAAGTGCTGATACGAAGTTACTTCTGGAGAATCAGCCGTTGCAATTAACAGCAAAGTATATTCAGACGTCAGGTTATCTCAGACTTGGGCATTCGATATTAGTTCAGACGTTGAGGTAAATATATTCAGATGTTTAATCGACCAGTCAGTTATTGGGATTGAATATTTCAGTTGTTAGATATCAGATCTTGGTATTCAGGTATATTTTAGCATTTGAGTTGAAGAACTAAGTTGATGGGTTAGTATTTCAGAGGTTGAAGATATTCGGTTATCAGTTTCTGGTATCGAGTTTTTATGTCAGTCGTGAGAGCAATTCAGATGTTGGGTTACGCAATCAGACTTTGGTATTCATTCAGTCGTTGTGTACTTATATCAGAAGTATATTAATTCAGCAGTTGGATATTCACATCAGTAGTCAACATATTTCAGAAGTTGGATATTCGCGTCAGTAGCTAGTGTATTTCAGCAGTTGGGTATATATTTCAGAAGTAAGTATTTTCAGTAGTTGGCTACAGTGTCTTTGATTCAGTCGTGATTGATTTGGAACATTCAGTCGTTGCAACCAGTAGTTATATCACAATTTGCAAAAAGAAGGATATTTCAGGAGTTGGATATCTAATCAGAAGTTGGTATAATCAGTCGTTGGTATTTTATCAGCAGTTGAATTCTACTTCAGTAGCGAGCATATTCAGACATTGGGTATTTCTTTAAGAAGTGTATTCAGCAGTTGGGGACTCAGCAGTTGATTTGATATCAGACGCAACTACTCAAGTGTTGGCATGTTTCTTAACAAACAACAAAACTACGTCGTTTGGATTTGTTGATACGACAGCGTTTGGCTTAGCGCTAAAATTCAGAAGTTGGTTTATGATTCTATCAGTGATGAACTATTCATCTTCTTGAAAGAAGGAAAAGCTGTTGTAACAATAAGAGAATTCAGGCGCAAGCAACGAATTGATTCAAACACGATCTTTTTCAAAATGGAAAGAATCAATGGTGAAGATTGAATCGTACAATTTCCTGGAATTAAGGAGACAATGTTGGTACTATTTTGGGTAAATAGTACACAATTTGAAGAGAACGTTTTACGGTGATTGCACAGATATGGAATATGAAATTTTGGCTCTAACGATGTGCAATTTACCATTTGGTGGAGCAGGATACACGGTCGCACGATTAACAGATTTTCAAAAGGGATTTTGTTTCCTTTACAAAATTTAATGACCATTGGAGGATGAAGACTATATATAGAGCTAGAATTTGAACTGAATAAACTCTTGAAGCTCCCGGTCACTCACAATCGTAGCTCTCTGTCATTCTCATCATTCGTCGTTCTCATTATCTCTGAGCGTATCACACATTGAAGCTATCTCTCAAAAGCTCATAAAAACTCGAAGGACACAAGTGTTGATTTTCACATTTCTATCTTCGAGTTCATCTTCTGGTTCACTTGTTGAAATCGAGTTTCTTTGTTCAGAAACCAAAAGATTTATATTCTCAATAGATTTTGTATTCACAGTTATTATTCTAGATTGAGTCCGTAACAAATGTGCTACACAAAAGCCGTTTGACAAATATTTTAAGTGTTGTAAACAGCAGCTGCGACTGATTGGTGAAGTTGTGTTGCTAGGAGTTCACGTTAAGTGCTGCTTGCATGAACGGGTGTTTGCAGAAGGCCTGTAACTATCAAATATTCTAGTGGAACCTTCCTGAAAAGGAAGAAGGGGAGACGTAGGATATTGATATCCAAACTTCCATAAACAAACTCTAGACCCTTAAACTTTTACATTATTGCATTTACTTATTGCTTTGACTGTTCACTAATTAATCGACTTCTTTCCGCACTTTTTGTTAGTCGAGAAATTTTTTTTAAACTGAGATCCTTAAATCTGGTAACTCGGATTTAAGTTAAGCGGGTGCTTGTAAAACTGTTTTAAAGGTTTCGAAAATTTGAAATAACAAGAGTTTATTCAACCCCCCCCTTCTGAACTCTTGCAGCTATTTTTTGAACCACATTGATCCTATAAATTGGTATCAGAGCCTACGCATCTCATTATTGAACAGTTGTTGTTTGTGTTTTATCATATATTAAAATGTCGACTTATTACAACAAGATTCCTATGTTTTCCAAGGAGTATTACGACGACTGGAAGATCCGCATGCAAGCGCATTTGGCTGCTCATGATGAAGACATGTGGTCCGTTATCACAGAAGGACCATTGAAGATAATGAAGCCAAATCTAGCCTTTGATATATCTATCGGCGAGCCTCAGTTTCTGGAAAAGAGCAGACATGAATACACTAATGAGGACAAGAAGAAGGCGAATCTGGAAATGTGGCCAGGGATATTCTTTACAAGATGCTGGACAAAAACATGTTCAATAATATCAAGACCTGCGCAACTGCCAAGGAAATATGGGAGAAGCTGACCCAAATATGTGAAGGAAATGATGAAACGAAGGAGAACAAGCTGCCTGTTGCTCAGCAGAAGTATGAATCAATCAAGATGAAGGATGGAGACACCATGACAGAGTTCGATGAAAGATTCAGTGCTGTTGTTATTGAGTTGACGAGTATTGGCAAGGAATATAGAAACAGAGAGCTAGCACTGAAGGTGATGAGAGCGTTGCCCAGGGAGTGGGACGTGAAGACGATGGCTATGAGGGAGTCCAAAGATCTGAACAAGCTGGAGCTTCACGACTTGTTCGCAAACTTAAAAGCTTATGAGTTCGAGTTAGAGACAAGAGCAGAAGCTGGACCCTCGACATCCCAGCCGACAAAAGCACTACCTGCTACAACGACTGAACAGTTCTCTCCAAGCACTAGCAAGACGGCTGATCAACTCAGAGATTATGTCATGTCTCTCTTCGTCAAGAAGTTTGGGAAATATTTGAGAAGATCCTACAACCCTTCTACTCCTTATAATAATGTCCATAAAAATGATAAAGTTGCATCTGATATGAATTGCTTTAATTGTGGACGTCCAGGGCACTTTGCAGCTGATTGCAACAGGCCCAAGAAGGAAGACAGATATAGAAGAGATGAAAAGAAGGAGGATCGATAAAAACGAGATGAGAAGACTAATGAGAGAACTGTCAACAGATCCAAGGATAGATCCAAGGATAGACGGATGAGGACAAGAGGGGATAAAATACCCAGCCGCAAGAATGATCGCAAAGTGCTGATGGATGAGGAAAGCACCAAAAGTTGGGCAGATACAGATACTGATTCATATTCTTCATCCAGCAGTTCCTCATCAAGCGATAGTGAACAGGAGGAGGTTCACTGCCTCATGGCTGATCAAACTTCGGAAGATGAGGTATTTGATTTCACTAATATTGAATTTACACGAGAAGAACTTATCGATGCACTTAATGATATGGTCAAAGAGTACAAGAAGCTTTCTCACTCATTTGAGTAAATCAAAGCTGTAAAAAAAAAGTCTGAAAAATAGTTCAATTGAATCAAGCACTGACACGCTTGATGACATTGACAATTTGAAAACTGAGTTGAGTAAGCTGATGATGGAAAATGAACTGTTGAGAAATGAATCTAGTGAGCTCAAAGCTGAAATTGAAAAATTAAATTTGACAATGAGCTCCTGGACAAAGTCTTCTGCTTCTCTTGATAAGCTGTTTGGAATTCAGAAGCCAGCGAGTGATAGAACTGGCTTGGGTTTCCATAGTAGTGACAGCGGTGAAGGAGAAACAAGTACTCAGTCACAGCTGGTGTATGACAAGTTCAACAAGATGAGCTTTGTCAAAGACAACGTGATATATGACCCATGTGAGTCGATAACATATGATGACAAGACTTCTCAGAAGTTGAACCATAATGGAAAAGCTGGTATCGGCTTCAAAAACCTGAGAACTCCAAGCCAAGCTGGCTAAAGAACAAACTGGACAAAGACAGATTGCAGGATAACAGGTACGAACCAGTAGATGTATCAAATTTGTGGTACCTGGACAGCGACTGTGCACGACATATGACATGGAACCAAAAGCTGCTATCAGATGTTCTTCCACACAAAGGAGCTAAAAATCGTGTTTGGTGATAACGCATACGGTAACATTGTGGGTAAGGGTAAGCTTATCCATGGTAACATCTCTATTTCAGACGTCTTAGTTGTTGATAATTTACGTTATAAGTTGATTAGCATTAGTCAGCTATGTGACAAGGGTTACATAGTTAAGTTTCAACAACACACTTGCCCAGTTCAGTGTGCAAATGGTCTGACTGTATTGGTAGGTAAACGTTCGGGGAATACCTACATAATCGATTGGTCAGAGCAGTTGAAATCTGAACAGTTGTGCCTTGCAGCTGATTCTTCCAAGAGCTGGCTATGGCAAAAAAGAATGAATCATCTAAACTTCAAAACACTTGCCAAATTGAGTCAACATATTATGGTTTCTGGTATGCCAAAAATCAATTTTTCTAAGGACAAGGTTTGTGCCGCTTGTCAGCTGGGAAAGCAAATTAAATCTACTTTGAAAAAGAAAGGCGGTAAACGTTCTTCCCGTAGCATAGAGCTTTTGCACATGGATCTTTTTGGTCCTATACCCGTAACTAGCTTAGGGGGAACGAACTACACCCTAGTTGTTATTGATGATTTTACAAAATATACATGGGTGTTATTTTTAAAAGCAAATTCTGAAACTGCCGACCAGCTGATACGCCTTTTAAAACGTTTGCAAAATGACAAATCTTGTTCAGTCTACCGAATAAGAAGTGATCGTTAAATCAAAAATTGACTTCTTATTTGGAAGACTTAGGGATAAAGCATGAGCTTTCAGCAGCTAGAACTACTCAGCAGAACGGGTTAGCTGAGAGGAGAAATCGTACTTTAAAAGAAGCTTCTAGGTCTATGATTGCTTATTCTGGTGTTTCGCAAAAATTTTGGGCAGAAGTAGTTAACACAGCGTGTTATACTCAGAACAGATCGATGATTAATAGGATGCACGATAAAACCCCATATGAGATCTGGAATGGCAAGAAACTTGATATATCTTATTTCAGGGTGTTTGAGTGTAGATGTTTTATTCATAATAATGGCAAAAAGCACCTAACAGCCTTTGAACCAAAATCTGATGCAGGTATCTTCTTAGGCTATTCAGCTGTGAGCAAAGCGTATCAAGTGTTCAACAACCGAAGTCTGACAGTTGAGGAATCCTCTCATGTGGTTTTCGATGAAACAAGCTTCAGATCCAACTCAGCTGCAAGCCTACATGATTTGTGTTCACGTCTGGAATCAACAAGTCTTGATGAATCAGACGACGATGTGACACACAGATATTCAGCTGAGACACAACAGACGCTGGACACACCACACAACATTGCTCAACAAGATCTGACAGGTAATCCAGTAGTCATCGATTTAACTAACGATGACTCTATACAGGAACAGATCTTCCCAAGTGTGCCAGCTGCTGGAGGTGAAGCGACCAAAGATCAACCAGACGTCGCTCAATCAGATGTTGTCCAACCAGACGTCGCTCAATCAGATGTCGTCCAACCAGAAGTTGCTCGATCAGATGTTGCACAAGCAGGTTCCACTATTCATAAATCAACGTCTGATGCACAAGACGCAAGCGTTTATCAATTGGAACCTGGATCAACATCTGGACAACAAGGCGCGAGCACATCATATCAATCGGCATCAAGACCAACGTTTGGACAACCAGTCGCAAGTGATCATCAATTGGTATCCATACCAACTGTTTCAAGAGCTGATCCAAGCTCACATCTGGAACAACAATCACAACAGCTGGAATCAGACGCACA
>KV005108.1:7768-24059 GCA_001598015.1 Dorcoceras hygrometricum
ATTCAGCAGCGAAGCAGTGACGTATTATCAAAAGCTGGATGTCAACTGCTGAGCTCAATTCAAAATGTAGAAAGCGACAACCTGCCTGCAAAAGAAAAGGACACAAGTACTGTTCCCTTGTCGGTACTTTACAGAGGAGCGTTGCACCAAAATGGAAAGAAGACAAGATAGCCTTCTGGAGCGCTGAACAAGTTTTGGAAGCTTTCCAACGGGAAGTATTTTACAGAGGCTATATATTGGAGGCGACGCCAATTGAAGACTATGAACACAGACCACAGTCTGTCGACAGAGTGAGCGAGACGCTATGCGTTCGTTCAGTTGGTGCATCTACAATACTGTGGGAAATATTTATTGATTACACAGTGCACCAACAGAGGGAAAATAATCTGAAGTGAAGCTGTCAACTAATCATTCGAGAGAGAGTTTCATTGCAGTTGACAGTGTAGCTAGAATTAGCTTGTATTAGAGCAATTCCCTAGTGTGTGAGAAAAACAGAGAGTTGAGCGTTCATTGTATCAATCTCACACACCCGGATTCATTCACATCTATATGTGAATGAATCTCGAAATATGTTCACAGAATCGTCCAAGCATGAAGACGTAAAACTCTTGTGTATGTAGTTAGTCACACAGTTGCGGCTGATGTGCAGTTACGAAGTAGTGGATCCTTCCGAGGTGGAAGAAGGGGAGATGTAGGATGTTGATATCCGAACTTCCAGAAACAAATATGCTGGTCCATTCCTTTAAGCTTTTAGCATTCGCATTTACAGTTAGCATTGCATTTCAGCAGCACACACAAGCACAAGTCTCGAACAGATTTATGTTCTACATAAATCTGTTTGAGTCGTTTTAAAATTTTAGGATTCAGTTCTGGTATTTTCCGCATGATTTTTAAATCATACCAGATCTGTCTCCGGTGCTCTTCTCGTGTTATTTTTACATGTTCAAGAACAACGAGCTATTGCAGCTCAAGTATAAGTAGCAGCGCAAAACTTTTAATTAATCTTCCAAATAAGCGCTGCTCGGTCCTTTCACAAAGTTCCTATTGTCTTATTAAAATCTAGATACATCGTAATTACATAGCTAGCACAATCATTCTCAGGCTAAGTGTGAGACCCAAAAGTTTATTGGATTAATTGAGTTAATTAATTGGGTTTATTATAGACCAGATTTGGCTTGAACAGATCTGGGATGAACCAGCTTTGTGCTGATATGTTTGGCTTAGTTATCGGGTCCGTATAAGTCCTTGAAACAGATCTGGAGAGTTGGAGAATTTTGCGGGAACGTGATCAGATTTGAGTATTGTTCAGATCTGGTTAGTCACATGCAGATGTGGAGTGGAGATCTGGTGGTCGCGCGCTATTCTGGGTGCGTTACTTGGTTTTATGCGCGAATAGCAATGCGTCGTCGTTTGAGGGGAACCAGCTATGAGTCGCGTTAGTTGGCTTTGACGTGTTGACCGGTCCGGTTCGTGGTTTTGGAGTAGACCGGTGTGGTTCGTGGATTTCTGATCTAGCTAGGTTGAGTGTGTGAGATCTGGTCTTTGGATCTGGTTCCGATGCGATGTCGTTTTGGAGGACGTCACTGTGAACGCGACGTGACGCCGTTTAATGATTCAGATTTGAGGATTAGCGGATGACGTGTATCTGTTGGGAAAACGGACTTAGGTCGACGTAGCGAGATCTATTTTACCTTCTGTGCGACGTCGTTTTGACGCAGTGTCCAGATCTGGTGCGGTACCCAGATCTGAGCAGATTTCAGACTTGAACCTCAATTTTTGTCGGTGGTTGCTGTCCTTCAGATTTGAGCGGATTTGACTTATTTAAGAAGGTCTTTGACCCTTCATCGCATATTCTTTCCCGACACTTAGAAATATTTCTAGTGAGTTCATCATGTCGCGATACCCTAGCTACTGTTCACCGAATCTTATCTTCTTCGATTGCCGGCGGTAGACAGCTCTGACTGAAGTGAGAGTGGTAGCGCTGGACTCCTCTTGCTAAGGCGCTTCGTTCTGTACCACTTTCGCAGGCCTTGCGTTGAGCTGGAAGAGGATCGCGAAGGAAGCTCTTCTGTGTAGTCTGTTAGCATAAGCGCAGATTTTCTTCTGCCGTTCAGGTAGCTCGTTGGATAAGTGTTAGTTCCTACCTTGTGCTTCGATTAGAGCTGGTTGTTGAGCTTGTAGGTAGGACGGAGCTGGTTGAGCTCGTAGCTCCCGATTGTGGGTTCTGTGCTTTGCGCCCCTGAGTTAGCGTTGTTTTTTGGCTTAGCAGGTTTCAGATCTGGTTGCTCGGGACTGATTTTGGGGTAATTGTAGCTCAGAACTAATGTCAGGCCTCGTGCTCTAAATAGAGTAAATCATACAAACACATGCGGAAGCTATCAAAAAGCGGGTAAAATTTTCGCTTTTGGCCTGACGGTTTAAAACAATGTAATTTAAAATAAAACGATACTCAAAATATATCCTAATTTATAAAAACAACCAACATTATAGCATATAACAACCAAAACATGTATCAGACTCCAACTACTGGATACAATAACGAAGCGCAGGGCATACCCCTGGCTAACTGATACATATATATATAAATATGCTATACGCAACTGGGACACGCTAACCACCTCCTGGGGAACCACCAGCTGGGTTATAACCACGACCAGCTGTAAAACCTGGGTTCCCTAAAAACAACACAAACAAGGAAACAAACCAAGCCCCAGAGGGACATGGGGTCAAACCCCAGTACGGAGAGCAACAGATATAGCTAAAATAATGCATAAGATAAAATGCAGATGCTATGCATGAGACATCGGATATCAACAGAAGGCTCGACCAACAAGGGAGCTAAGGAACTCAAGCACAGCTCCAAGAATCTGCAACAACAGTGGCCACGGGGTGTGTTCACAGTGTGGTAATGAGCCACTCGCCATGACAATACACCCGAATACCAGATGCATCAAACAGCTCAACATGCCGTTGCCTCGCCCATGAACTGTGGTAGTTAACCACTCGGCGCATGGTGGCTAACGATCCCAGCAGGGAGATGAGAGTGCGGTATTGCCGCTCGCCCTCGCATCCTGGTAATAATCAACAACAGCAATACAAGATACGAAACAATGGCTGCAACTGAAATATGAATGCAATATGGGAAATGCGTGTATGCATAAACATAGCAACTAAAATCAACAGCAATCACATATACACACAGCAACATCCATATCAATGCACAAGCAGCCATCTAGCATTCAATCTCACGCCAATTCCCAGCTACTTCAAGCTCAGATCCGTACCTTATACTTTTGTGCAACAATTACTACAAAACAGGCCCGACGGATCTGGATAGCAACCTGCTAAATACACAACACACAGATCTCAAAAGCTGCACAAAACTCACGGGCAAATTACAGAAGCTCACGGCTGGGAGCCACGCTCAACCAACGCAATTACTACCAAAACAACTTACTGGAAGCTTAAACCAAGGCTACAAACAACGGCCGGAAACGATGGGAATTGCCGGAGAAAAGCTACGGTGAACAGTAACCTAGGGTTCGAAGCGAAGAACACAATCGGGGAAAATATTTCGCTAAGTATGGAATCTGGTGCTCGAAATCGAAGACCAAGTCTTCCTTAAATACATCTCGCAAAATCTGGTTAAATCATCCACCGACATAACCAGCAGGCACCAAAAAACCAGCAGATGCAAAGAACCAACTGCTAAATTCTCAAACCACGCTAAACAAAACGACGTCGTAGAAAACTACCTACGACTGGTTCTCAAAAAAAAGCTGGACAACCAGACGACTGGTTTAAACATCGTGGGAATTCCTCCAAAAGATGGTACCAGTCGCGACATCTAAAACGCAGCGTTGCAACTAATCAAAACGGCGTCGCACAGCTGACGTCATCAAATCTGGTCGATAAATCTCGCGCAATACCAGTCGCAAGCTACAGTAGCGCACCACCAGTCGCAAGCTACAGTAGCGCACAAATCTCTCGTAGCTGGACAACCAGTCGCAACATCCAAACGACGACGTTTCCTTCTCGCGCTACAGTGATGTTGACCCGCGTTGACATCTGCTTCGACTGAACAACCAGCATGCACACACACGCGATCAGCTCTCTCACTAGCGCTACACCAAAATGACGTCTCTCCAACTTATTCAAACGGCACCGTATCCAACCCGATACAAAATACGCTAAACCAGCGACTGGTATTTCAAGCGCTACCAGATCTCTCCAAACGACGGCGTTTTGGAATCTCACATTGCCAAATAAATGCTACGACTGGTTTTCACTAAACAACCAGCTCTTACCACAAAACCAGCTTTCACCGCAAAATACCAAAAATACGAAGACTTCCAGAATTGTTCCAAATGCTATTTCAGACCCGAAAATGCCAACCAAACTTACAAACATAGATCTAAACCACCAGAAATCTCTAAAAACCGATACATGCCAACAATTAAATATTGATTATAAATCCAGGTCTCACAACTAAGGTACGGATGTGAGCTTGTTTTACAGCGTTGGATTTGGCATGGATAGTATGTGTGCTACTGTGTATGCCTCTGTGCTGTTATTGCTGGCCTCTGTTGTGTTGTTTATTGCAAATTGTTTCATTGCATACACGCATTATTCATGTTGAGCTCAGATCTTGTTTAGCCATTCCTTGTTGTATTGATCTGTGCGTACCAGGATGCCTATTTGGAGGTCGAGCGGGTAACTCCCGTGTCCCTCATCTCCCTGCTGGGATCTGTTAGCCACTGTGAGAAGAGTGGGTAGCTCCCACATCTCATGAGTTGGGCAACATTAGGTCGAGCAATGTATTCTGCATCTGGTATCGTGTGTTGAGACGAGTGGGTAGCTCCCATATACTCACACACCCCATGGCCACTATCTTACAGTTGATTGGATATAAGTTGTTGAGCAGTTCTTAAGATCCTTTGGCTCCCTGTCTTCGGTTGCAGCCTTGTCCACATGCATACCATTCGCATATTATCTGTTGCTATTTAACTGCTGTGTTTCAGTTGCTCTCCGTACTGGGGTTTGACCCCATGTCCCTCTAGGGCTGGTTGTATTGTTTGCCTGTGTGTGTTTTCAGGTTATCATGGTTTCTCCGCTGGTCGTGGAGTTGATCCAGCTGGTAACGCTCCAGGAGATGGATATAGTATCCCAGTTATATGTGGTAGATACATATGATATTTTCGTTATATTGTATTGTATCTATGTTGAGCGAGAGACTCATCTCGTTGTTTAATTTGGGAGTCACTCTATGTTTGTATGTTAGCTGTGTTGTAGTTGGTTTTCGAGTGTTGTAAAACCAATATTTTGAATAACATTGTATTTTAAATTATGTTTTCTCAGCCAGGACAAAAGCGAAATTTTTAGCCACTAATTTTATTGCTTCCGCTATTGTTTTGCGTGGTTTATCTCTGAGTTGTGCACGAGGCCTGAGACTAAGCTAATGGCAAGTATCCTTCTCAATCCCGTCATCCCACTTCTATGTCGTAATCTCTCGCTACCCTTGTTGAGTCGGTCCAGCTCTCGCCCCACTTGTTGTCATGCACACATACAAATAGAACAACAGCCAGAAAACTCTAGTTAGAAATACAATCTCAGTATAATCGATATAACATGCAACATACTAATCATGAATGCAATGCATGTTTTAAAAACAAGGACTATCAAATCTGATATATCGAAGGTTCCTGGGATCCCGGGGACTAAGATCTCGGAACAAACCACCTACTCACCCCACCCCTTATAGGTGGTGTCCTGCTTCTCAATCCCCCGACTTTGGCGCAACTACTGTGAGTATTATAGCTTCTGGAGTAACTCAACATCCCTCGCAACTCAACTATAGCTCCCCAAACATCTATCACACTCTAGGCTGAATCTGCCCTCTGTGCTTCGTTTTTTTGGGCTCAAAATGAATGCAATCATGTCAGTATGCATTCACACAATCAACAATAAATATCATACTAATTCACAGAGTAGTCAGTCAAGAAATCACATAATCAAGTTTAGCACATAAGACCAAGAAAACAAATACGTATGTGGTTTCAGGGAAACTCGAGAATCTCATCTCTCTCGAGTATTCATTCCCATCGGAAATGATATCAGATTATACCTTTAAGCTCAATTCTTGCGGTGCTAATAAAGTCCGCTCAATTCTTCTTCTTGTCCAAGTATCTTCAAGTAATCTCCCCAAAGAATTACAAATATATCCTATTAATAGTAAGTACCACCGTGTTAAGATAAAATTTATAAGTTTTGGTGATAATATAAACAAGACAAAGAACTGAATAGAAGCTATCAGATCTGGAATATAAGTTTATCAGATTTGGACTAAGTAATCGGGTTCTTTCAGATTTGGACGCAGATCCGTTCAGATTTGGACTAGGCGTATCTTACAATCAGATCAGAGGGTATCAGATTCAGTACAGAGGTTTTGTGATCAGATCAGAGCGTATCAGTTCAGAGGCTTCATTAACAGATCAGATCAAATCAGAAGCATTCAGCTCACAGACTCAGTTCAGTATAGAATCTATTTGGGCCAGAAATTTATTCTACATCTCAGATCAGATCTCATCATGTTATTCATAGAGAGATTTCAGATCAGACTAAGATTCAGATAAGATAGAAGATGGGTATATTTGTATAAGAGAAGAAAAAGGGGGAAGATTTGTAAAGGAGAAAAGATCCTTAAGCTTGTATTTATCCGAAACAGCTTAGAGCAGATTTCAGCTCAGAGCTTAACAAATTTCAGATCTTAGCTTCAGATCTTATCAGCTAATGGTCCAGATGATTCAACGATCAAGATTAAATCAGATAGAGCCTGTTAGATAATATGGATTGAAGAGAGACAAGATTGGAGCTATTTGGAGTATATTCTGAAGAACGCAGAGTTGGTGGATACGATGTTTACCTACTTTGGTATAAAAGTCAACAAAGCTCTGACAACAGCAGATAAACCTCAACTCAGCATTAGTGGCGCAATTAATGCCCGATACGATGAAGATATTCAAATGAGGCTTGTGTCTACTGACTCATTAAATGACCGTTGAAGATGGATGTTATAAATAGCTCAAGTGATTCAACAGAGAAGCTCTCTCGGTCAATTTACACTCTCGCTGACTATCGCTGACTCTCGCAAATTCTTTCAACGATTTCAAAATATTTTATCCCAGCTCTCAATCTTGAAGAACAATCTTTTCGTGCCTAAACAGAAATCTATCTTCAAGATTTCTTCTAGTTTACCTTAGTCAAACGTTCATATTGCTCAAAACCAGAAGAGTTACAAACTCTGTGTGTGTTTATTCATTGTTTCATTCAAAACAGAGTCTGTAAAGAACTTGCTGAGTGAAGAAGTTCTAAAAATACATTTACTTGTAACCAGCAGAGGATTCTGCGTAGATTTGGGTTCTAGGAGTTCACGTTAAGTGATGCTTACGTGATTGGTTGTTTGCAAAAGCTGTAACCATCAAATCTTCGAGTGGAACCTTCCTGAAAAGGAAGAAGGGGAGACGTAGGATTTAAGATCCGAATTTTCATAAACAAATTCTTGACCATCTATTTATTTACGTGCATCATTATTTACTTAACTGTTCACTACTTAATCGGTTTATTTCCGCACATTTATTGTTAATCAAAAGAACAGATTTGAACTGAGAGCCTCAAAGCTGGTCACTCAGCTTTGAGTTAAGCACATGCTTGTAAAACGTTTTAAACGGATTTGAAATAGAAAAATATAAGGGGTTCATTCAACCCCCCTTCTGAACTACTGGGCTTATCTTAACTCTATTTCGATCCTATCAATTGGTATCAGAGCCTTGTCATCTCAGTTATTGAACAGTTTGATCTTCTGTGCTTATATTCAATATGTCTACTTCTCACAATAAAATTCTTCTGTTTTCTAAGGAGGATTATGACTATTGGAAGATCAGCATGCAAGCTCATCTGACCGCTCAAGATGACATTTTATTCGTCATAACAGATGGACCCATTATGCCTCCCAAAAATCCGAGATAGCCACATAGACCAACAAAATAATTGATTGGTAGATAAAAGTGATATTTAATGTCATACTTATTAATTTTTATTAGATTTTCGACGTTGACGTTTATTTAATTAGAATTCAGGATTTTGGTTCGAGAGAAGATTCCCAGAAGAAGACGCCCGAGCGCGATAACGTTATGTTGAAACCTTATTTAATTAGTTTTTTTTGAGGGAAAAATATTTTTATGGTGATTATCAAAATCTTATGGTGAATTTAATTTCAATTATTTTATTATTATTCGGTTAAATTTAAAGAGCGCTTTTGAGATTTTATGTTTATTATTTTTATGACTAAATTAAGGCGTGCTTTTGATTTTCTTTAAATTATAGCGCTTTTAAAATTCTAATCCACCTTTAAATCTTGTTATCTCATTTTAAAGGAATGTTAGCATTTTCTTTTATTCCCAATTTGGAGTGCACTTTTAAAACCTAGTTTTTTTTATAAATAGAGGTAACCCTTTTTTCCCCCTGGCCACTCCTCACATAATCACAAAAAAAAAAAAAAAATAGAGGCGGCTAGGGTTTTGTGACTGTCGAAGGTTCTGAAATTTTTCTCTAAGGGAAAACTTGTAGCGCTTGTGGTGTTCTTCTTGCCGGATATCCTCCACCGATCATCTTCTGGTGGCTGTCGAAGGTTCTAAAATTTTTCTCTAAGGGAAAACTTGTAGTGCTTGTGATGTTCTTCTTTCCGGATATCCTCCACCAATCATCTTCTATTGAGTCAAGTGATGTCCATTTTTTTCTGCATCGGTGGTATCATATTATGTTGTGTTTTTTTTTGTGTTCAAATTCATGCTCTGCTTTGTGTATGAAAGTTTTCAAAAAAAAAAAATGGCAAAGGGACCATGTGTGTATATAGCCGATCTCCATACTTCTTGACGTGGGAGTGCAGAAAATTTCAGCATGTATATATGGCTGCCTGTGTGCATCTTCATCATTCTTTTCTGGTTGTGTGTGCATAATCTTCTTCCCTTTATGTTTGAAACTCATGGGGTTACGACAGTGTGCTCCCGAAAGTTTATGAAATATTTGAGATGGTGGGGCAATGAGTTGTATGCTGCATCTTTCTGGCCGTGTGTCTAGCTTTGTGAGACAGTATCTTGCATCCAATTCTTTCAAACCATGTTCTGTGCCTTCACTGTTTGTGTATGTGTCTTCTTCTTCTCTATAAAACTCAGCCGTGGTGATGAAGGGTTGTTCCCATGCGCTAATTATCAAATTTTCAGAAGGAGTTTGCACACGAAGCGAGGGGTTTTGGAATGAAATTTGAAGGGTGAACTTGCTGCAATGTTTGTTAAAATCAATTTGATAGTGTCGAGTGTTCCTTCCTCCTTTTTAGTGTAAGCTGCATGCATCTTCTTCAAATTTTTTGCCACGACATTGTGCATGATTCTTGCTTGCTTTGTCCCACACGTGTATGGTGGAGAATTTGGAATGAAATTTTGAGGGGCTGGTTGTCTTGGATTTGGACGTACATATAATATATTTTAGTGGCTATCGGTGTACAAACCTTAATATAAGATTATTGATCAAGTTCTCACAGAAACCGCACAATTGAAAACAGATTTGGCAGAACCAGTGGTAACAAGATCTGACGATACAGTAGTTAAGATCACTGAGCATTCGATTGCTGTCAATGATGAGGATGATAATCTTGATGGAGCTGAAAATGAAAGTGCTAGGACAATGGCATCTGTTACTGCACCGAAACAGTCTTTTACAAAGCCTTTGAGATCTGGAGAGGATGACGACATATCTGGGGTTGGGCAAACAAGTAAGATAATTAATACGGAAGACTCTGTGAAGAATAAGAAGACGGATATTCAGCTTGTAGAGACTGAAACAGGGAAGGAGATTGATCCAGAGCTGGTGGCAGATGTGGGACAGATTCCGTCAGATGAAGAGTCACTGTCCATAGATGATTTATTTAAGCGGATCCCTGGGGATATGATGCTTCCGTCAGTCACTGCTGCCGAGCCCACGGAAATAAAATTTGGACATGGAATTACAATTAATGGAGTCACGGACGAGGACTGGTACAAGGAAAATCTCCCTAAAATTGATGTTGCTGATAAAGGGAAGGCACCCTTTGTCGAGCCAAGACACAGTTAAAGGGCATCCGGCCCATGAGATGTTTCAATTAATTTGCGGCGACATCGAATTTCTTGTCCAGTTGAGAGAAAAGGTGATAGATGACGTTGCTAAATTCTTTAATTCGTTTGGTCTTCGACTCGAGCGGTTCTGGAATCTGTTAAAGATATCGCTGCCCAAGAAGAGCATGTGTTAACATGGGCTGAAACAGATTCCGTTCAAGTTGCTCTTCAAAGGAGATTGTACATAGTTGCAAAGTATCGGGAACTGTTACTTCGAAAGTGTTTGGAGGCACATCGAGCATATTTCAGTTTTAGCCAACCTTGGTCAGCTATGGTGCTTCAGATCATAGATTTGTTATCAGCTTCTCACAGCACTTCTGTGAAAAATTTGCTGACACAGAAACAAGCACTCAAGCTAGAGTGGACAAGGCCGTGTTGTGCAACGTTGTTCGAAGGAGCCAAGTTTGATTGAGGATTTTATATTCCCAGGAACCATAAAATCATATTTTCTACATGCTGGGTTCGGAATTTGCGGTTTACTGAAGGATCTTGGTTAGTGGAAGATGGATACGATCGATGGGTATGCGGTTGTGCAGCTCCTGTTTCTCAACTCTGGGAGCAGTTGCCTCAACGGATTTTGTTAGACAGCTGGGTTCGGAATTTGCGGTTTACTGAAGGATCTTGGTTAGTGGAAGATGGATACGATCGATGGGTATGCGGTTGTGCAGCTCCTGTTTCTCAACTCTGGGAGCAGTTGCCTCAACGGATTTTGTTAGACACTCTGGCATCGATTGGATTTTTCATTGAGCCAGCTCAATGTCTGCGTAATTTGACACCGCCTACAGTCAAGACTTGGGGTTGGTAACAGAGTTTGTGATGGTCCCAGAAATAGGATCACTAAGCAAATAGGAGTTCAGAAGGGGGGGGGGGTTGAATGAACTCCTTCGATTTTTCTATTTCAAGACTCTTTTAAAATGTTTGGATCTCAGTTTTATGCAAACTTCTCAGCCAACAATATATGTGCGGAAATAGGCTGATTGGTTTGTGAACAATGAACAATGCGCAACTGTAAATAAATGCGTAAGTAAAGGATTGAGTCAAGAGTTTGTTTCTGGAAGTTCGGATATCAATATCCTACGTCTCCCCTTCTTCCTCCTCGGAAGGTAGCACTAAAAGACTTTGATGAGAGTAGCCTTTCTACAATCACCCGATCCCGTAACCCGCAGCTACGAGAACTCCTAGCGCTTTACAACACCTCACGCAGACTTCGCTGCTGATTTTTACAATGCTTTGAAAGTTTTACGAACTTCTTTGAATAGACAGTTCGGTACAGACTCTATCAAATATATCAATGAGAACACGAATCTAGAGACTGTAAATATCTTCTGGTTTCAACAATGAACAACCAGAAGATTGACTCGAATGTTTTTCTAATGAAGATCAAACGATAAGTTCTTCGAGTCTTGAGCTTTTTGAAAATATCAACGAAGTGAAAGCTCTGTATAGATTTTGGCAGCGTTACAGCAATAGATAATAAGCGAAGTGTTGTTTTATTCAACACTGCTGCTGATATTTATAGGTTTCGACTGCAACGGTAACATTAATTCTTCAAAGGAAGTGAATCCCGTTTGAATTACTGCCAAAATCGTACACCATAATTCCTGCTCCACTACAAGGTAAATTGCTCATCCACAGAGCCAATTTGTCTTCTTTCCATATTTGTGCAAGCATGGAGAAACGGCCTCTTTACAATGTACTATTTACCAAAAATAGTACCAATCTTGTCCCCTTAATTCCAGGCAATCAGTACGATTCTATTATGGCCATTGATCTTTTCCAATTGAGTATACGATCAATTTGAATCAATTTTAGCTTGCGCCTGAAATAACTTTATCAACCAGATCCAATATCCTTCATCGGTTTCAAATGTTGCGACTGGAAAATACTTGAAAGCGTCGACTGGTTTCCACGTGTGATTTTCCAGCGCCTGGTTATACATACGATCCAACGACTGGTTGAATAAAACTTAGTAGCTCTTGTCTGGATATAACATCACTGTAGCTTGCGACTGGTTTCAATACGGTGTCGCTTTAACTAAATAACACGCTGTCGTTTGCACATGCTACCATTTGAGATCTTGCGACTGGATTGTCAAAGCTATCTTGCGACTGGTTATCTAAGCGCTGTCGTTTTAACTTATTCATACAACACCGTTTGCAAAGCTCTCGACTGATTATACTGATCACTGTTCACTGCGACTGGATATAAGCCACTGTTCACTGCGACTGAATTCTACCCACTGTTCACTGCGACTGGAAACTGATCACTGTTCACTGCGACTGGTAGAATTACTTCAAAACGCCGTCGTTTCTAATGTAAAAGCTTGCGTCTTGATATACTGTATCTCGCATCTGAATAGCATTCCTGTCGACTGGTTTTTCTTTCCAATTGACAACACCAGATAACTTGTTCCATTTTGTTATCACCAAAACCATAAATTTTATCCTAACAATTTCCCCCTTTTTGGTGACGACAAAACTCCAGCAGCCGCAATAAATAGATAGGCAAAAAATGAATTGCACATGAACTGCTGAAAATCAAATTTTCATTGCACTGGAAGAGTTGTACATAAGTTTTGTACAAAATAAATTTAAATCAAGATCCTCTTCTCCTCCTAGAGGAACTACTTCTCTTCTCTCTTCTAGCCCTCTCTCTCTCTCTCTGAAATCTGTCAGAATCTTCAAAATCTGCTTGGCGAATTCTGTTAGCTGCTTCTTCTACAGATATAACAAGCCCGCTCTCAAGGAGGTGTCGTCGTGCTTGTTCAACTCGTTCTTCAAAAGTCCCAGTGGTGCGTGGGAGAGTTGGAATTCTCACTGCACCACTGCTGCCAGCAACATCACGAGGAGATGGAGGAATAGGCAAGGGACGGTGCTCCACACGAACAGGAGGAGGGCGGCTGCTACTTCCACTTTCCCCCTTTTTGGCATCACCGCCTCGAATAAACTCGACGATATCAGCAAATTGGGTGGAGAGACTTAGAAGATCCGCTGAGATTCTGTTCTGAAACTCCAACTGGTCATTTCGAAGGGCAGCCACTTGTCCATCCAAAGCATTAAGTTTGGCCTCGTGTGCTCTGTCGTTCCTCTTGAGATCAAGTAGATCTTGAAAAATAGTGCTAACCGGAGCCAACAGGCCTTTCTTGAGATCTGTTAATTGAGTACTCTGTCGCTCAAGAATATCACAAGCAAGCTGGGAGTTTCTGGACATCTAAACTGTACATAACTATATCTGTAGAACAACTGGCTGGCCTCAAGCGCCCAGAAATACTGAAAGGGAAAACCTCTGTACAAACACAGTGCCACGCCCAAGTCTTTGGCAAAAATGGGGCTGCTTCCCAGTACTGTATTGGCTCAATAAACGATACAGAGTGACCAAAAATATCTTGAACAGCGGGGGCGGGCATCTCTACTTTGTTCAGAAACAAAGACAACCTGCATCCGCTCCTCCAAAAATCTGGGCCCTGCAGGGGCGTCCATATTCCATCCACACAAATCATCGGTCTCACCCAGCAGGTAGACTTGGCCACGGAGAAAAACTGGGCGAACACAGCGTCGCAATCTTCAGCGTACTCAACAGCAGTAGAAGAGCAAGGTTGCTCGAAAATAATACCATGTTCTTGCTGTTGAATGCGGAGAGCTTCCAGAGATTCAGAGTGGACGGCAGACAAAAGATCAAATATTTGGCTTGCAGTTGCCGTCCACGGTTGCCCAGACACAAGATAGTGTCGATGAGAATCCAAGAGTTTTCTGAGCAACATTTCCCGGTACCTGGAAAGAATAAACAATCTTCTCTTCACGGCCGTTTCTAGTGAGTCTGTCTCGGCCCAATTCAACATCAATTTTTCTTTCGCTTTCAACGCCAGTAGAGCATCAAGATCTGTCAATTGATTCAGGGAAAAAGAATGAAAGAAATCAACCACATCAACCATCACTTGATCACGAAGATCCACCAGAAATTCAACATCTCCACAGATAATTTCTACTGCTTCTTGCGCAGGATTTCTTTGGATAGGCTCATCCTCCACCAAGATTCCCTTCCCTTTATCGCGCATAGCAATAGATTCACCAATCCTGATCTTTGAGATTTCTGCATCAGTGATGGACGACAGCTTCATGTCATCACAAATTTGCACCAGGAGATCATCGACAGACATGATCTCCTCAAAGCTCCGCTTGCTGGCTACAGATTGCTTACTCGAATCCCCAAACTCCATTGTTCCAGCTGCATCCAATTCCAAGAAAATGTGATCTAAAATTTCAGAGGCCTGGTCCTCTTGATCTCCAGCAACAAACGCCTCATCAAAAGCCCGATCAAACCAGGTCTCATCCCGACCTCTTTGTACATCATCTTGTGTTTCAAAAACCAAGTCCAATTGAGTTAGGACTTGTCGAATGGTGGCATCGGCATCCTCAGTAGTAATTTCCTTGACTGGTATGTGCTCCTTAGTCGAAGGAACAACAGCGATTGTTTCCTCAAGCACAAGTTTCTTAGCGGCAACTGGCTTGCTTTTAGTGGTCCTTTTCTTTTTAATCACGGGAGCCACATCAGCATTAACACTTGCCGGCCTTTTCTTGGACACCGTCCTCTTGACCGGTGTTGGCTTGGCCCTAGGTGCATCGCCCACCTCTTCGACCCCAACATTTTCATTACCGAAACAATGCGGTGTACAGTCTTTTCATTCAGGATGCGGGGAGCAGGAAATGCCTTGGATTCACCAAGCTCCAGGCCGGGTATATTTTTCAACAAAGCACAAATTTGGATGGCATAACCCTTGGCCTGGCGTGAATCAGGAGTCACCATTTCTTTGAGCACTCCAAACAGAATATTTCCCCAATTGACTTTGACGTCAAAAGTGATCGTCGTCATTAACAAGAAGCGATCCCGAGTCACCGCATCAAAAGACCCGGCTTTAACAAATAGAGATTTCGCCAAAATATCACTTAACAAACGGTACTGCATCTTGACTTCCTTTTTCAGACAAGAAACGCTGACCTCCTTTTCAGAAGCAGAGAAAAGACGTTGCGCTTTAGATAAGAGATCCTTCGGCACCTCCGATAGGTCTGTCAACCCCTCAGTTGGCAACCCAAACGCCGCAGCAAACACGGATTCACTGATCTCAACCGTCATTCCACCGATGACACTAACAACCATGCCATCTCTCACTGAACCATGTTCAAAGAACTCGATAAGAGCTTGTTCATGGAAGATAGCAGGACAACCCAGAAACTCCATCAATCCCGTCGATACTAGAGATTCAAACATTTGAACTATACCAGCATCATCAAAGTGAAAAACAGAGTCGAAATCAATGTGGTGGCTACGACTGATTAAGGAAGATGCCATTTCCGATGAATGGTAAAATGTTAGAGCACCTGCAATGTATTTGATAGAGAGAATACTAGAGAATACAAGAACGCAAAAGATGCAAGGTAAGAGACGATAAACAGTGAGCGCGTAATATATACAAGGAATACGAAAGGTTTTTGAAAGTGAACGATGTAGATGTGACTGCTGGAATGATGACAAAAACACGTGTCAATCATCCAGAGGCGCGTACTATTTTGGGAAATGATTTTCAAAATATTGCAATAGTACGGAGTAAAATATTTTGCAAAATATTTTAAGTAAGCAGAATATTTCCAAAGAATATTTGCAAAGAAAATATTTCAATCGTAGAAATGCGCGCCAAAAAGTAATGAGTCACAACTGCTGCGACTGGTTTTGAAACCTTGCAGCTGGTATTTTAATATATCGCTGGGTAACCAAAGTCTGGTCATACATAAGTATCAACTGTATATATGCAACACCTGAGTGTCCAGACGCAACATATTCAGATGACGTCACACTTATTAATCAGACTTGGTTCCCCTTGCGACTGGTACATACCTTGAGACTGGTGCTCTTCGACTGGTATATTGCGACTGGTATTGAAACCTTGCAGCTGGTATTTTAATATATCGCTGGGTAACCAAAGTCTGGTCATACATAAGTATCAACTGTATATATGCAACACCTGAGTGTCCAGACGCAACATATTCAGATGACGTCACACTTATTAATCAGACTTGGTTCCCCTTGCGACT
>KV005108.1:66871-89089 GCA_001598015.1 Dorcoceras hygrometricum
AGCAAAGGAAGAGGATTTTGGGGAGTGCGACTTCCTAAAAGTCAACAGGGGTCAAATCGTGATTTCCGCTGTTGAGGGGCAAAACGGTCATTTTGCACTGGGGTTCTGAAAAATAGTTTTTCAGATCATAGTATTCAGTTTTGGAAACTGTGTCGATCGGTCCGATCTGATCGGCGATCGGAGTTATAATGAAGTCGTGGAGCAAAGGAAGAGGATTTTGGGGAGTGCGACTTCCTAAAAGTCAACAGGGGTCAAATCGTGATTTCCGCTGTTGAGGGGCAAAACGGTCATTTTGCACTGGGGTTCTGAAAAATGGTTTTTCAGATCATAGTATTCAGTTTTGGAAACTGTGTCGATCGGTCCGATCTGATCGGCGATCGGAGTTATAATGAAGTCGTGGTGATAGGGATGAATCGAATGTTCATCCGTTGGACCCGGGCCGTTGGGCCGGTCCAATTCTATCACAAGTCTATTTAATTAGACTTAAGGGCTTCAAATCATAAAAACACACAATCACGACTTGATTAAACCCTAACCCTAGCTCTAAAAGCCGCCGCCCACCTCTCCTCAAACCTCATGCCGCCGCCGCCGATGCACGCCGCCGCCGCCGCCGCGGCGGAATTTGTTCCGGCCAAATTGACGAGGAGAATCCGTCTAGGCCGATCTCGTCAGGCCTTCTAGTGCAGGCTGACGAAGGAGTCTCCCTTCCGGTCGTGGACCTGATTGACGTAATCTACCGCCGCCTACCGTGAAGTGCCGGTTTCCTCGCGAAACTGGTCGGAGCCAGGCACGAGTTGCCAGCAAGGTAATTAACTAAAACACCCTATGAATGGTTCATAGCTTGCATGTTTTGAATTGTATTGATCGTATCCCGGCCCAATTTTTGTTCTTCCGCTGCCTCGCCGGGAGGCGTGATCCGGATCCGCCACGGTTCCCCAACAATTCGTAGAGAGATTTCAGATCAGACTAAGATTCAGATAAGAGAGAAGATGGAATATATTTGTAAAAGAGAAGAAAAGGGGGAAGATTTGTAATGAAGAAAAGATCCTAAATCTTGTATTTATTCGAAACAGCTTAGAGAAGATTTCAGCTCGGAGCTTAACAGATTTCAGATCTTAGCTTCAGATCTTATCAGCTAATGGTCCAGATGATTCAACGATCAAGATTAAATCAGATAAAGCCTGTTAGACAATATGGATTGAAGAGAGACAAGATCAAAGCTATTTGGAGTATATTCCGCAGAACGCAGAGTTGGTGGATACGATGTTTACCTACTTTGGTATAAAGTCCAGATGATTCAACGATCAAGATTAAATCAGATAAAGCCTGTTAGACAATATGGATTGAAGAGAGACAAGATCAAAGCTATTTGGAGTATATTCCGCAGAACGCAGAGTTGGTGGATACGATGTTTACCTACTTTGGTATAAAAGTCAACAAAGCTCTAACAACAGCATACAAACCTCAACTCAGCATTAATGGCATAATGAATGCCCGATGCGATGAAGATATTCAAATGAGACTTGTGTCTACTGGCTCATCAAATGACCGTTGAAGATGGATGTTATAAATAGCTCAAGTGATTCAACAGAGAAGCTCTCTCGATCGATTTACATTCTCGTTGACTCTCGCAAATTATTTCAACGATTTCAAAATATTTTATCCCAGCTCTCAATCTTGAAGAACAATATTTTCGTGCCTAAACAAAAATCTATCTTCAAGATTTATTCTGGTTTACCTTAGTCAAACATTCATATTGCTCAAAACCAGAATAGTTACAAACTCTGTGTGCATTGTATTCATTGTTTCATTCAAAACAGAGTCTGTAAAGAACTTGCTGAGTGAAGCAGTTCTAAATATACATTTACTTGTAACCAGCAGAGGATTCTGCGTAGATTTGGGTGCTAGGAGTTCACGTTAAGTGAGGCTTACGTGATTGGGTATTTGTAGAAGCTGTAAACATAAAATCTTATAGTGAAACCTTACTAGAAAGGAAGAAGGGGAGACGTAGGATTTAAGATCCAAACTTCCATAAACAAATTCTTGACATTATCTATTTATTTACGTGCATCGTTAACTTAACTTTTCACTGCTCAATTGGTTTATTTCCGTACATTTATTGTTAACCGAGAGAACAGATTTGAACTAAGAGCCTCAAAGCTGGTCACTAAGCTTTGAGTTAAGCACAAGCTTGTAAAACATTTTAAACGGATTTGAAATAGAAAAATAGAAAGAGTTCATTCAACCCCCCCTTCTGAACTCCTGGGCTTATCTTCACTCTATTTTCGATCCTATTGATCCTGTCACACTGCTTGCCCAGAAAATATCGGGGTTGGAATTCAAGAAGATAAGTATGGACCGTCATCCTTAAACGATAAGCATGATCGGACACGTGTTCAATATAAGTCTGACATGATGTTGATTGGTGGATAGATATCTCCAACTTGCGTTCTTCAGTTCTGAGCTACAGTGCGTTCAGATCAGCTCAGTCATCTATACTGTATCAGATTAGGCATGCAATTCAGCACGCATATTCATTTAAGCTCTCAGCTCACGGACTGCTCAGCTCTCGCATCCACAGATCAGTTTGGGTACTCAGGATAACCAGTATATGTTCAATTCAGATTACTCTATCAGTACTTCAGTTTAGGAGACTCAGATCTGTCGCATATTACCAATTCAGCTTAGGATAGTCTATTCAGCTTACATTATCACAATCGCTTCGTGACGCTCTGAGATCGCAGTATACAAATTTGAAGCAGCTTACGATTACCAAGATCGCGGCACCTAAGCTTGGAACAGCTCGCGACAGTCAGCACACCTCACGATCTTAGATTAGCTCAGAGCATTCAGCTCAGCTTACGCTCTCCAGAACGGTATGCGCTACGATAGCTCAGCTTACTCCTCTCAGCTCAGCATTCACCGACCAGCTCAGGTCACACACATCCATAACATCTCACAACACTCAGATCAGCGCATATCGTCCAGCTCAGATCGCATACTCTCTTCTCAGCTAATAGTGCATAGATCAGATTAGAGTGGTCAGCTTGCGATGCTTTAAGAAACTTTCAAAGTTTCCAACACTTTGCAACGCTTCCAGATCAGCTCACGCACCCAGATCTCAAGATACATACTCAAACCAGCTCATGATATAGCATAACACCCAAAGCTGAATCCAGCTTATGTCTATCTCCTAAAATGCTATCATCTCAGACCGCTGCACTGTACTAGTTCACGCTACAGCAGCATGAGCTCGGCTCGCAAACTCAGCGCGGCACTCAACTGTCAGCTTGCAACCGATCTGGTCCAGCTCACATACTACACATCAATATTCTAAGCTGAATATCTCACACTATGCGTCCAGCGCATGCTAAACTGAAACAGCTCCACAGCAAACTCAAATCAGCTTACACTTCTAGGATTAGCACAGGTCCCTCAAACAGCTCACACCAGTGTTGGTCTAAACCGGAAACCCAAAGCAGCTTCCATTATCAGCTTAGCACGAACCATTGATCAGCTTGCATTCGAGCTGATCCACCTCCATCGATACTCTCTAAGCTGAAATAACCTCGATTAGTTAATCACTAATCTGGACTAATGAAGACACTAATTATCTTGGCTAATCACAGTCCTCACAATCAGGGTTGGTTATGATGCTCCGCTACACCATTTTGTAGTGGTGTCCTGTAGGTGTTAATTGTGAGAGAATCCCGTTCTCTTTAAGATAATCCAAAACTCTATGCTTAAGTATTTCTCATCTCGATTAGATCGAAGAGCTTTAATACTTATGCCCAATATGTTCTCTACTTCATTCTTGAATTCATTGAACCTTTTAAATTATTCAGATTTATATTTCATTACATATAAATACCTCATACCTCGAGTAGTCATTGGTAAAGGTAATGAAGTAGGTATGTACATACTTAGTACCGATACTAAGTGGCTATGTGATGACTGTGATTAGCCAGGATGATTAGTGGCTTAATAAGTCAGATTAGTGGCTACCTATGAGGATTGAGATTCGATAATTAGTGGTTAATCAGATTTGGATAAGGATTAGTCACGGCAGTCAGGATTATCGAATTTCAGACCCGAGGATTTTGGTCGAATCTGGTTGGTGATTTTCAGATTTGACATAGAGCTGTTCAGCTTTGAGTTGTTGGGTTCTATCAGGTGAAATCTGTGTTGAAATTGGAGTTGATTCGTTGAGTCCTTCGATAGAGATCTGGTCCCAGTTAGTATTCAGATGTGAGTACTCAGTTGAGGTGTTAGCAAGTGACATCTGAGTGGTAGAGGCTGGCGCGAGTAGTGATGCGTCGTCGTTTTGCAATTTCATATGTCTCGCTTGTGGGTGAAATCTCTTCAATGGCATGACCAAATGTCAATGCGGGTCAACGGTAATGCGTAGCTAGCGAGCACTGATATGAGGGTAGCGAGAGAGATCTGTTCGCGTAAGCGCGCGGATGCGAGAAGCTGCCACGTGTTGGTCAACACATCTGAGTTGACTGCTGTTGTTAGCGCTGTTCATATGTTGCTAGCGAGAGAGATCTGTTCCAGATGTTGAAGCTCTGCTACGTCGTTTTGACTAGTTAGCGCGACGTCATTTGCTGTTGTGCGTTAGTGGAGCGTAGCGAAGTCTGAATTGTGACAGTTGAGCCAGCTGTGAGTGAGCGCTGGGTTTAGATTTGAGGATTCATGTTTTAGTGCAAGATGGGATCTGAGTTGTTAAGAGCATAAGCTGGATTCGAGGAATTAAATACAAGTGCTGATCAACACTTAGCGTATTTTTGAACCCGACATTTCCTATCTCCTTACCCGATACCCTCGAAACCCTTACTGTTCACCGAGCACTATTTCTCCGATTTGCCATCGATTTCCACCGTTGTTTGGAGCAAGACTGGTGGCGCTGAACTCGTCTTGTTTAGCTCTTTCGATTGTTACCAGTTAGGTGACCTGATTCGACGCGTAGGAGGAGCGCGAAGGAATCTCAGTGTTCGTGAAATTCTGCGACAGTTGACCCAAGAATTCCTTAGTTCGTTTGAGCTTCTGGGTAAGTGTTTCCTTACTGTTTCAAGCTTAGTTCTAGTTGTTAGAACCCGAATTGATAGGTAGAACCAGATATGAGTTCTGATCGTAGGTAGTAAGGTGTAGAAGTTCAGATTTGAGCTAAATTATGAGATGTCTTGACAAATTTTAGTTCCCAGGCAGTTCCTGCTGTGTTTGCCAAGACCAGCGAAGGAGCAGATTGGAGAAGGTTGAGTTTCCATGCCCTGGTGAGATCTGTTGAGGTAGAAACTGAGATTAGAGGTACGAATTGAGCTTCTGATTACAGCTTTGGCATAAGCGTGTAGTGTTTTGAAGCATGAATGATTCTATGTGGAATCTGTTTGTGTGATTATTGTGCTTTACGTGAACAGTTGTGGCTCATACCTGAATTTATATGTTCTGTTTACCTAATGTGCACGTTGAAATCAGATTTGAATTTCATGGTATACATGCATACATATTGAGCCTGATGATTGATTTAGAAACCAAGAAAGAGCCACGTTGTGATCGGCAGACAGATGTGTCGTGCCTGAAAGGTCCAACGCTATCATAGGAGTGGTGACCGACTGATAGGTTCGTGTCTGAATACCACCGAGCTGTGATGGGTAATTGAGTGGCCAACCCTGAAGATCACGGACCGATGATTTCCACCGACTGATTGGCTGTGCGTGGTATAGAGGCTCGCCTTTGAATTGCCAGCTGACTCGTTGGCCTAGATTGACCGATTATTTGACAGCCCTCATGCATTCATGTTTTGATTTACTGCATGTTTATGAGTAGCTGTTGTCTTAGTGCTCTTCGTACTGAGGTTTGACCTCGTATTTCTTTTCCTGCTTTTGTGTTCTTGGGACTGTGTTGCCCATTGCAGGAGCTACAGGTAATCTGGCTGGGCAGAGTGGAGCTTCAGCTAGTAGATCCCCGTCTGGTTGAGTCCCAGTGAATTCATATTATGTATTGAACCAGGGGATGCCCTGAGTTTTTATGTATTTTGGGGATCTGTATTCGAGTTTAGTTGATTACCTGTCTGTTGTTTGGATTTTGAGTAAATCCTTTTTTGAGTATGATTATTTTGAATGCTGTTTTCTTATTGTTCAGACCCAAACATTTGAAAAAAATTTTTAAGCCCTATTTTATGCTTCCGTGATTATGTGCTTAATTGTATTGTTAATCCTAGTTGATTAGCACGGGGCCTGACACTACATAATCAAGATTAATCAGCTTAGAGAGTATTGATTGAGGTGGATCAGCTTGGACGCAAGCTGATCTAAAATCGTGCTAAGCTTATGATGCAGGAAGCTGCTTTGGGTTCCAGTTTAGATCAGCACGGGTGCTAGCTGTTTGAGCGACCTGTGCTGATCTTAGGAGAGTGAGCTACTGTGAGGTTGCAGTAGAACTGCACCAGTTTGGAGTGCGCTGGACGCATAGTTAGAGAGATTCAGCTTAGAAGCTTGCTGTGTAGTATGCGAGCTGGACCAGATCGGGTGCATGCTGAGAGGTGAGTCCTATACGATGGTTAGTCGTGCTGAGTTCACAAGCTGATACTGCTGTAGCGTGAACCACTCCAGTGCAGTGCTGTGAGCTGATATCAGTTTAGGAAGTAGACGTAAGCTGGATGCAGCTTTGGGGAATTACATAGCGTCGCAAGCTGAGTTGACCCTTGAGAGCTGGGTCGACCATCGCGAGCTGGTATGAGTACGTACCTTGAGACCTGGGTGCGTGAGCTGATCTGAAAGCTTTGTGGTCTGGTTGAGATAGCGAAAGCTGATTAGAGCATGCTGACCTGAGCGATGCGTACTGAGTTGAGTACTCTAAGCTGATCTACGTACCGCTAGCTGAGAAGAGAGTACGCAATCTGAGCTGAACGGTATGAGCTGGCCTGAGGGCTGTGAGCTGTTGTGGATGAGTGCAACTTGAGCTGTCGGCATGTGCTGAGCTGAGCGGTGTAAGCTGAGCTTTTATAGCGTTTGCTGTTCTGGAGGTCGTAATTTGAGCTGAATGCTTTATCTGACCTATGGTTACGTAAGCTATTTGTGCGGTCATATTTGAGCAAAAGTTTATGGATAAGAACAGTTCTGGTGTAAGCAGTTGGTAACCTTCGTATCGAGTTTGGCATGGATCAGATTAGGCACAAGCTGATCTGATTGGAAGAGTTCTGAGATGTACTGATTCGTTGTGCTTGTTCGTGTTTTCTACCGTGAACTGTTTTGGGACAACAGCGTAGAGGAGAATAGCTCTGGGATCTTTCTGTTTGAGCGTAAGCTAGATTCAGCTTAGGGATGTTCTGGGTGCCCTGAGCTGATGGATCAGATTACATGTGTTGTGCTGTGCTGGTTGGTGAAATCAGCTTAGGCATAAGCTGATGGTGATGCACAGCTTAGGCAAGAGCTGTTCGTGGTTTTCAGATAGGACTATAGTGGGTTGTGGTGTGGTTAGCTTTGGTGAGAGCTGATCTTCTGTTAGGATTGAAGAATGGGGGGGGGGTGCCATGAGCTCTCACACAGCTTAGACACCCAATCTTAGATCAAAAGACCCAGATTACGTGCATTTTAAGATTATTTGGAAAACAGGCAGCACACAATAAGAAACCGGATCGCGCCCAAGCTGGACCAGCAGCTCTGTGAGATGGTCTGGATCACGTGCGATCTGGTGTATTCAAAACTTGAGCTGCAATAGGTCAGTGTTCTTGAAATGTTTGTGCACCGAGAGATAGATAAGGTAAGATATAAAATCTTGCCGAAACAACCTGAACTACGCTCTGAAAATTGAAAGCTGAATTAACAGTTTTAAACACATGTATGCGATGCAATGCAGAAAGCTGTAAAGAAAGAATATGCTGCAATTTGTTTATGGAAGTTCGGAGCTGAATCTCCTACGTATCCCATTCTTTCGCACAGGAAGGATCCGCTAGAAGATTTGATTACAACAGCTTCTGCTGCAACCCGATCCGACACCCTCAAGCTGCAAGAACTCCTAGCCTCCTATGCAAACAAGCCTGCAAGCTGTGTGTCTAACAACACTTATTTTACGTCTCAGTGAGAAAGACTACAAGACTTGTTTAGCGTCTCTGTCCAAAGACTACAAGGGAGAGGAATGTATTGTGGTTTTGATTCACCCATAGAACTGTCAGTTCATCATAGGAATCTGCGAGTGAATCGTGTGTGAGAATTTACAGTGTACGCTCATTCTCTCTATTGTACTCTCACACACTTGGGAAGTGCTTTTCTTCAAGCTGGTATCTCGATATATTCCCAATATTGTGCCATTAGATAGGATTTCTCTTTGAAGCTCACGACCTGCGCACCAGCTCACACATGGGCACGAGACCAGCTTGCACAACACCTGCCACCAGATTGTGCAAACTTCCGACTAAGCACTGCTCTATGATTTAACCCTATTATTCCCGTCAAGAGCTCCTCTCCTCTCGCATTCTCTATGCGATCTCTTCTTTTTTTAGCTTGTGCAGCTGCTCTTGATATAAAGCCTCTGATCTGTTAGATCCGTTGGGCACAAAGTTGTAGCCGTTGTAAAGGCTTCTGACAGAATTGTACCTTGTGTCCTTTAGCATTAAATGCGTTGCAGGCTCTATTTGACTTGAGCTCTTTTATTTCATGCGCTTCAGCCTTCGCTAACTTCGAGCTCTGTAAAGCTTGTACCTGATGTGGACAGGACGAAGTAAATCGTTTGAACAGTATAATCTCCACAATCCTTGTGTTCAAACTTCCTTTTTCGTCTGAGTTGGTCTGTCCAGATCTTGTTTCTCAGCTGGTGTCCTCCCAGCTGGTTTCCTTCATAGGTTTCTTATCTGTTATGCTCTTCTCTAAGCTGCTCTTGAGCTGATCTGCGCTTCTTCTCTAAGCTGCACTTCTCATCTGCTCTTGTTTACAGCTGCTCTTGTTCTGTTCTTTCCTGCTCTTATCTGCTCTTGTACACTTCAAGTACACTATCTCTAAGCTGGTTTCCTTCCCAGCTGGTCTCTTCTTTGATTGTGTGTACTTGCTTGTGATCTTCCTCCTTGATCAATTGTCGAGCAGTCCTCTACGATCCCTTTGATATCTAACAGCATGTGATCCTCTGCACTTGGCACATCTTGCACCAGTGATTATATCCCTTCTTCTTTGGATCACATCTGTTCTGATTCAGCTTTCACAGGATTGAGATCCCTATGCTGAACTGATTACAGATGCGCTCTTAGCTGATCTGAGCTTTTATCCTCTTGAGCTGTTTCTCCTTTGCTGTACCAGCTTAGGCGTCCCTTCACTATTCCAGCTTGGATGTATTCTACTTTACCAGCTCGGGCATCCCCTCACTGTTTCAGTTTGGACATCATCTTATCATCTTGTAGCTCTCGTCCAATCTGATCTGCTACAGTACTTATCCAGCTTGGACCTATGGAGACTGATCGAGTACACCCTGCTCTTTTTGCTTCTTCTTCTACAGGGTTTACATCGAGCTCGTCAAACTTCTCACAGATTCTTCCTCATCTCCATATTCATCTTCATCTTCCATAGTAAACCCATCTCTCATAAGCATCCATCTTGACCGACCTTCCTGATCTGGTATTCTCTTACTCCGAGCTGGTTTGTCCTTAACCACCTTGGATATCTTCTACGCTGCTCTGGGACTGCACATCAACCTCAACCCATTAGTAAGATAATAGCAGGTTTTGTGTAAATCAAAATTAAGATTCTGATATGTAAAAACAGCCAACAATCTCTCCCTTTTTGATTTACAGAAAACCTGAATAAACATATGCACGAATGTTTATAGTTCGAAGATATTTATCCCCCTTTTGTGGGAATCAAAAGGGTTCAAAATCTTGTCTCCCCCTTAATATTTAAAACAAAACTCCCCCTCAACAGAGCACGGGGTAATTTTATTTTTTGAAAAGATAACATTTTATAGGGGACGACAGTTTTCGAGAATAGAAGCATGATATGAGATTTGAAAAACTGATACTATGCTAATGAAAAACGATAATCTAAACAGATTGGAGGATAAATGATAATTGAATTCATAGAATATCTTCCGCTTCTCTCGAACACTGTTATAGGCGCTATTATATCAGCACAACCAGCGTAAGGGGTCTTGACGTTCACAGATCTAGCGCAATCTTGTCAGCTCTACAGAAGAGATGTTGCCGCACCTTTCACTCTTGGTCCAGTGCTCTGATATTCAAAAATCATTACTCCCTCTATCTTTATAGAGTGAGTTCTAAAACTCTTTAAAACAATTTCGTAACACAGACAAGCTTTCGCAGAAACTGACTATCAGAGCATAAAGAATTTTAAAACCGTTATAAATTTTCAATTGAAAATGCACTTTCAAGAACAACCTACTCCGATACCAATTTTTAGGATCGAAGAATGGTGGGGGGGTGCCGTGAGCTCTCACACAGCTGAGGCATCCAATCTTAGATCAAAAGACCCATATTATGTGCATTTTAAGATTTTTTGGAAAACATGCAGCACGCAATAAGAAACTGGATCGCGTTCAAGCTGGACCAGCAGCTCTGCGAGCTTGTCTGGATCACGTGCGATCTGGTCTATGCAAAATTTGAGCTGCAATAGCTCAGTGTTCTTGAAATATTTGTACAACGAGAGATAGATCAGGTAAGATATAAAATGTTGCGGAAACAACCTGAACTATCCTCTGAAAATCGAAAGCTGAATTAACAGTTTTAAACACATGTATGCGATGCAATGCAGAAAGCTGTAAAAAAGAATACGCTGCAATTTGTTTATGGAAGTTCGGAGCTGAATCTCCCACGTCTCCCATTCTTCCGCACAGGAAGGATCCACTAGAAGATTGGATTACAACAGCTTCTGCTGCAACCCCATCCGACGCCCGCAAGCAGCAAGAACTCCAAGCCTCCTATGCAAACCAGCTCGCAAGCTGTGTGTCGAACAACACTTCTTTTACGTATCAGTGAGCAAGACTAAAAGACTTGTTTAACGTCTCTGTCCAAAGACTACAAGGGAGAGTAATGATTCACCCATAGAACCTAATCAGTTCATCGTAGGAATCTACGAGTGAATCGTGTGTGAGAATTTACAGTGTACGCTCATTCTCTCTATTGTACTCTCACAAACTTGAAAGTGCTTCTCTTCAAGCTGGTATCTCGATGTCTTCCGAGGATTGTGCCGTCAGATAGGATTTCTCTTTGAAGCTCACGGCCTGTGCACCAGCTCATACCTGGACACGAGACCAGCTTGCACAACATTTGCCACCAGATTGTGCAAACTTTCGACTAAGCACTGCTCTCTGCTTTTATCCTATTCTTCTTGTCAAGAGCTCCTCTCCTCTCGCATTCTCTATGCGCTCTCTTATTTTTTTAGCTTGTGCAGCTGCTCTTGATATAAAGCCTCTGATCTGTTAGATCCATTGGACACAAAGTTGTAGCCGTTGTAAAGGCTTCTGACAGAATTGTACCTTGTGTTCTTTAGCATTAAATGCGTTGTAGGCTTTATTTGACTTGAGCTCTTTTTTTTTCAGCGCTTCAGCCTTTGCTAACTTCGAGCTCTGTAAAGCTTGTACCTGATGTGTACAGGAGGAAGCAAATCAGTTTGAACAGTATAATCTCCACAATGCTTGTGTTCAAACTTCTTTTTTCGTCTGAGCTGGTCTTTCCAGATCTGGTTTCTCAGCTGGTGTCCTCCCAGCTGGTTTCCTTCATCTGTTTCTTATCTGTTCTGCTCTTCTCTAAGCTGCTCTTGAGCTGATCTATGTTTCTTTTCTAAGATACACTTCTCATCTGATCTTGTTCACAGCTGCTCTTGTTCTGTTCTTTCCTGCTCTTAGCTGATCTGAGCTTTTATCCTCCTGAGCTGTTTCTCCTTTGCTGTACCAGATTAGGCGTCCCCTCACTATTCCAGCTTGGATGTCTTCTGATTTACCAGCTCAGGCGTCCCGTCACTGTTCCAGCTTGGACATCATCTTATCAGCTTGCAGCTCTCATCCAATCTGATATGATACAATACTTATCCAGCTTGGACCTATGGATACTGATCGAGTACACCCTGCTCTTGTATTTCTTCTTCTTCTACAGGGTTTACCTCGAGCTCGTCAAACTTCTCACAGATTCTTCCTCATCTCCATATTCATCTTCCATAGTAAACCCATATATCGTAAGCATCCAGCTTGATCGACCTTCCTGATCTGGTCTTCTCTTACTCCGAGCTGGTTTGTCCTTAACGATATTGGATATATTCTAAGCTGCTCTGTACTGCACATCAATCTCAAATCGTTAGTATGATAATAGCAGGTTTTGTGCTAATCAAAATTAAGATTATGATCTATAAAAATAGATCCAACATCTTCTTTTCTATGCTGGAGGGCACATGATCTATTCGTGCAAGAAATGAGTTTGGTTCGTAAGCTAAATCATACGTGAGAGCTGAACAGCGTGCGAAAGCTGAACAGATGAGAGCTGAGTTGTGCGAGCGTGATCTGTTGTGAGCGAGAGCTATTTGAATGCTCAAGCTGAGCTGCTTTTCCTGGGCTGAATGAAGTGTTGATGTCCGAGCTGATCTGGGATCACTGTAGCCGTGATCTATTGAGCGTGAGTATATATACTCTCTCGTTGACCAACACTTAGTCATTTTTTAGACCACACGTCTCCTTATCTTCTTTTGGAAGCTCCCGATAGATATTTTCCAAACCCTTGTGGTCACTGTGTTAGAGTAGATGCCCAACTAGCCAACTTGTGGCATGTGGGTTTTATAGACTCTTGTACAAACAATCTTTATATATGATATTCGCATTTTCTTATATGGCATTCTTTACTTTCATTATGTGTGTAATGATTTATAATTGTGTTGAGTAAAGTCCTAGAATGCACTAAAGCGTATGTTAGATGTGATAGTGGGTATGACGGCTATCATGAAACACGTCTAATAGTCGCTGTGTATTCTGAACATGTTCCTAGTCGATTGGGCCGTCAAAATGAGGATAAGGCCGCCCGAGTTCGAGACTAGTATCTGCGATGCGAAGTACCATGTTTCATTGGTAGGGAACATTGTGATGTTCTGAGCATGCAGATAGATAGTGACCTGGTGATCTATCGAACTACCATTTAGGGTTAGATGATCTGAAAAATTGTTTTTCATATCATAACATTCAGTTTTGGAAACTGAGTCGATCGGTCCGATCTGATCGGCGATCGGAGTTACGATGAAGTCGCAGCAATGGATATCGTCATTTGGACCCGGGCCCGATGGGCCGGTCCAAGTCCATTGTTAGTCTATTTAATTAGACATTAGGGACTTCATAATCAACTCAACTCTCATAATCAAAACCCTAGCACAAAGTAGCCGCCACCTCCCTCTCTCGAACACGCCGCCGCAGCCGCCGCCCTCGCGCCGCCGCCGCCGCCTCCGCCGATCGTCGCCGGAAATCTGTTTCCGGCCAGTTCGACGAGGAGAATCCGTTCGTGCTGATCTCGTCAGCGCTTCTAGTGCAGCCTGACGAAGGAGTCTCGGATCTGGTCGTGGACCGGATTGGCGTAAACTACCGCAATCTACCGAGAAGAGCCGGATTCTTGTAATACCGGCTGGAGCCAGGCACAAGTGCCAGCAAGGTAATCCGCTTAAACATCCTATGAATGTCGTAGTTTGTTTATGAATTTTTTGTATTGATCGTCTCCCGGCCTTCATTTTTTTTCTTCCGCTGCCTAGCCGGGGGGCGGATCCGGATCCACAACACACTGTTCCCCGGACCTAGTATTTTCCAGATCGTCGGAGATTGGCGACTCAATGGAAACCTCTCTTTAACCTCAAAACTTTTGTACCAGTTTGGAGCCGAGAGGAGGCCGGCTGACGAAATCGTAGAGAAGCTTCATGAGCTACAGGTCACAATTTCCGATCGTGTTGAGTTTCGTTTCAGGTAATAGAGGTTTTAGGTGTTGTTGTCGACTCTGGGTAGTTAGGTTTTGAGATGGGGTTTTAATTTATGATGTGAGTTTAGGCTGGCCAACTTGTGAAGCTTCAGCCGTGAGCTGTGTGAGCTTAAACTCGAGCTGATTTCTTAGATATCTTGGTTAGTACCTCTCTTGTGGTTTTGCCATGAGCTGCTGGCCCTGAGCTATTGGCCGAGACCTGAGCGGAGCAGTGAGGGTGTTTTGTTTCCAGACGTGAGCTGTGCTGGGTTATTTTGATAAGATCTGTGCAAGGTTTGAATTGAGCTTGTATTTACATCTTTGAGATAAACATGTGAACATAGTGGCTGTGAGATGAGCTGCCGTAGCCTGGTCTTGTGTATGCTGTGTTGCTATAACTTCTATGCATGCGCTGAACTATGTTATGCATGCTGTGTCTGAGTTGTTTACGTGCTGAGCTGCTGTAGCTATTTATGCATGTGTTGGGTAGCCATGCCATTTACTTTGAGTATGCTGTCGTGCCTGTGGTTGTGAGCAGAATTTCTAAGCCTAGTATCACATGATTATGCCTGAGCTATTTTGTTTCTATGCATGCGTGATTTTGGAGCTGTCTGTACATGCTGTGTTGTTGTTTATTGCAAACTGTTGGCTTTGCATACACGCATTTCATATTGATCTCCTCCGTTGTTATCCCTTGTTGGCCGTTCGCTGTAATTGAGCTCCTCCCTTGTTATCCGCCTGCTGTTTTTGATCTGCGAGTACCAGGAAGCGTTCTGTTGAGAAGGCCTGAGACGGAGTGGGTAACACCCACACTCTCGGTTGTACCGCTATGAATGGAGTTCGTAGTTCCCATTGTGCTGCTATGGGACGGAGTGGATAGCTCCCACACTCTCATGAGCTAGTGAACTAGCGGGTTGAGTTGGTTGTTGGGCTTTGGTAATGCACGTGGCCACTGAGATTCTTGTTCTGTCAGCTGTTTGGATGTTGCTTGAGCTCCATTGATCACTTCTGTTTTGGTTGTCAGCTGTTTAGCTATTTCCTTGAGCTCCGTTGATCACTTTTGTTTTGTTTTTCAGCTACTTAGCTGTTTTCTTGAGCTCCGTTGGTAACTTCTGTTTTAATTTTCAACTCTTTAGATGTTTCTTTGAGCTCCAATGATTCTTGGTATCCGTTCATGCATTGCACGACATCATATGTTACATGTTTTATTTGATAGCTGTATATGATTGCTCTTCGTACTGAGTTTTGACCTCTTTTGTTATTCCTTGGGGCTGCTTTGGTCGCGTGCTTGGCCATTGCAGCTTTTTTAGGTAGATCAGCTGGTCCGAGAGATGAGTCAGCTGGTGGAGACCCAGACATTGAGTTCCCAATTATATATATGTGCTGTATATAGTCATTGCCAGGGGATGCCTGTGAAGTTGTTTATTATTGATTTGATTAGGGATTGTATGCACACACACACACACACACACACACACACACACACACACACACACACACACACACACACACACACACACACACACACACACACACACACACACACACACACACACACACACACACACACACACACACACACACACACACACACACACACACACACACACACACACACACACACACACACACACACACACACACACACACACACAGAGGGCCAAGGCTCTGCCTCGGTCCACCACCGGAAGGGGTTTCAGGGAAACTACTGACTGTATGTAGTTCTTCTTCGGCATCTTTTCTTCATGGGTCCGGCCCTTTCTGGTTTAAAAAAGAAAAACTGAGCTAAATGAGCAACCTTAGGGCTCTCTAGGAGAGAGCCTGAGCGATAAGGGCGCCATATATACAATAGAAAATATATAAACCCCCCCCCCCAAATAGCCTATAAAAAAAAGGCCAAAAATTGGCCATCAGATGGCCAATATGCGGCCATTGTTGGGAAAGCGGTGGCGGATCCGGATCCCGTCTCCCGGCGGCGCAGCGGAAGTTTAAAATTAAGCGCCGGGATACGTTCAATACAATAAAATCGATACTATAAACCATTCATAGGATGATTTTCGGGGTGTTACCTTGCTGGCGTCTAGGCGCCTGGCTCCAACCAGAATCACAGGAAGACTGGCTCTTCACGGTAGGCGGCAGTAGATTCGTCTAATCGAGTCCACGACCGGAAGCAAGGTTCCTTCTTCAGCTGCACTAGAAGGCCTGACGAGATCAGCACGGATGGAAACTCCTCGAAAAGTTGGCCGGAACAAATTCCGGTGAGGGGCGGCGGCGGCGATGGTGGTGGCCGCCGGCGGCGATGTGAGGGAGAGGAGGGGGCGGCGGCTTCTCAAGATTGGAGGCTAGGTTTAGGTTGTAGTGTTACAATGATCAAAGCCCTAAGTCATCTTAATTAAATTAAGTTGGTAGATGGGCTTGAACCGGCCCAATGGACTTGGGTCATACCCAGGTCCATGTGAACATTTGGTTCGTTTAATTCATTGCGGTTTCATCATAACTCCGATCGTCGATGAGATCGGACCGATCGACTCAGTTTCAAAAACTGAATACTATGATGCGAAAAACGATTTTTCAGATTACCTAGTCCAAATGACAGTTTTGCCCCTCAACAGTGAGAAATCACGATTTGACCCCTGTTGACTTTTAGGAAGTCGTACTTCCAAAAATCCTCCTCCTATGCTCAACACATTGAGCTCAGTTTCCGTGCGGGAATCTTGAATCCAGTACTTGTGTGACCCTCAATGGTTCAGGGATACAGCTAGCCGTGGGCCCACAACCATTGCGGCTCCGAAATCACAATTTCGGACTTGCCCATCGGATCATGGTAAAGCGCCTAGTAACATCACGCCATGATCCCATAGGTATCACTGATAGTGCCTGCAAGAACCAGTTGGTCGTGGTTAGCGTACAGTACAGTCCTTTCAATCCATATATCCCGATCAGATC
This sequence comes from Dorcoceras hygrometricum, assembly GCA_001598015.1. Lineage (NCBI taxonomy): Eukaryota > Viridiplantae > Streptophyta > Magnoliopsida > Lamiales > Gesneriaceae > Dorcoceras > Dorcoceras hygrometricum. The sequence continues at coordinate 83,736 of KV005108.1, forward strand.
AACGACAATTGGTAAATCGAGAGTCGTTAGAGATCCGACAGCTATGCATACATCTTGGAGATCGAATAGTGACATCGCGAGTGTAACTAGGTAAACCCATTTACCTAAAACACTTCTAGTACTCTGGCCAGAGATTTATACACTATTATCCCCTCAGATAGCATAGGATATCCACGCATGTAAGTGAGCGGTGAATCCTCGACAACGATGCATCGACTCCTACATGCATCGCGATCTCACCCAATCCCGCCGCCTAATGACCCCAAGTGAGTCGGCAAACGGGTCAAAGTGAGACGCCTATCATGTAGAGTCTCAATGACGTTTCGAGTCGTGAGGACTAATCAGTACAACCAAGACCTCGGACTTATCCACTCGACAAATGGTAACCACTTGGAAAGTCCGAACGAGGGTAGTTCGATAGATCACCAGGTCACTATCTATCTGCATGCTCAGAACATCACAATGTTCCCTACCAATGAAACATGGTACTTCGCATCGCAGATACTAGTCTCAAGCTCGGGCGGCCTTATCCTCATTTTGACGGCCCAATAGACTAGGAACTAATTCAGAATACACAGTGACTATTAGATATGTTTCATGATAGCCGTCATACCCACTATCACATCTAACATACACTATGGTGCATTCTAGGTCTTTATCCAATACAATTGTTAACATTATATAAACATAATGAAGATAAAGAATGCCATAAACAAATGCGAATATCATATATAAAGACTGTCATATACAAGAGTCTATAAACCCACACGCCACAAGTTGGCTAGTTGGGCATCTACTCTAACAATCTCCCACTTGCCCTAAAGCCAACTACTCATCAGACGCAGTCCCATTATTTCGCGATGTTTTTCAAACAACGGTCCTGGCAAGGGCTTCATAAGTGGATCAGCAACGTTGTCCGCAGAGACGACTCTCTCAACTGCTATGTCACCTCTAGCCACAATATCCCGGATTATGTGGTATTTCCTCAGTATATGTTTGGATCTTTGGTGAGACCTAGGCTCCTTTGCTTGCGCAACGGCACCCGTGTTGTCGCAGTACACCGGGACTGGACCAACTCCATTAGGAATGACGCCCAACTCTTGGACGAAATTCCTTATCCAAACCGCCTCCTTAGCAGCAGCTGATGCTGCGATGTACTAAGCCTCAGTGGTTGAATCCGCGATGGTGTCTTGCTTGGAACTCTTCCAAGAGACAGCACCACCATTGAGCATGAATACAAAACCAGAGGTTGACTTCGAATCATCCACGTCACACTGGAAGCTAGAATCAATGTAGCCTTCCAGTTTCAGTTCACCACCCCCGTAGACCATGAACATATTCTTAGTCCTTCGCAAGTACTTAAGAATATCCTTCACAGCCTGCCAATGCAATTGGCCGGGGATGGCCTGGTAGCGGCTCGTGACACTCAGAGCATATGCGACGTACGGTCTAGTCGAGATCATTCCATACATAATACTACCTATTACCGAGGCATACGACACACGTGTCATTCTCTCTATCTCCTCATCAGTCTTCGGACACATAGACTTAGATAGAGTGACCCTGTGGCACATAGGTAGGTGTCACCTCTTGGACTCTTCCATAGAGAACCTCTTAAGTATGGTATCGATGTAGGTGGCCTGGGTGAGTCTGAGCATCCGTTTAGATCTATCCCGATAGATCTGTATTCCAAGAATATAGGATACTTCACCCATGTCCTTCATCGAAAATCGGCTAGACAGCCATACTTTAGTTGACTGCAACATTCCTACATCATTCCCAATGAGTAGAATGTCATCAACATAAAGTACGAGACTAACTAAACGACGACGTATCCTCCTCGCGCTACAGGAAGGTTGACTCGCGTTGACCTCGACATCTGCTGATCAACCAGCAGGAACACACCCACGCGATCTACCAGCAGGTACCAAACGAAATCATCAAGACGACGTCGTGCCAACTAACCTAAACGCAGTCGTTTTGCCCTCAACGCAAACTTGCTAAAGCACCTGCTGATCTCAATACACGCAACGACAGCGTTTCAAGAATCTTGCGCTAAAACGCTCTTCTGCTGATTTCCATCATCGACCAGCAGTTAACTATAAACATCAGCTGACACACCAACCAGCAGATACCTCTAAAATGCGAAAACTACAAAATCTCCAGAATTGTTCAACACACGAAATGGAACCCGAAAATACAACTCAAACACTCAGAAAGGAGATCTAAAACCTCAATATATCGATTCATTCCAACGTTACAATCGAAATTACAAATCCAGGTCTCACAATAGATCTGTATTCCAAGAATATATGATGCTTCACCCATGTCCTTCATCGAAAATCTACTAGACAACCAGACTTTAGTTGATTGTAGCATTCCTACATCATTCCCAATGAGTAGAATGTCATCAACATAAAGTACGAGGAATGTCACAGCGCTTTTAACTACCTTCTTATATACACATGGCTCCTCGGGATTCTTGATGAAACCAAATTCCTTAATTGTTTCATCGAATCTTAAGTTCCAACTCCTCGATGCTTGTTTGAGACCGTAGATCGATCTCTGAAGCTTTCATACCTTATGCTCGCTTCAAACAGATGTGAAACCCTCAGGCTGCATCATATAGATCTCTTCCTTAATGTTTCCATTAAGGAACGCAGTTTTCACATCCATTTGCCATATCTCATAGTCGTACCATGCGGCTATGGCAAGTAAGATTCTAATTGACTTGAACATTGCGACTGACGAGAAGGTTTCATCATAGTCAACACCTTGCCTTTGAGTGTAACCTTTCGCGACTAGTCGTGCCTTGTAGGTCATTACCTTACCATCAGGCCCAAGTTTCCTCTTGTATACCCATTTGCACCCAATAGGAACAATTCCTTCAGGAGGGTTAACAAGAGTCCAAACTTGGTTCGCATGCATTGAGTCAAACTCAGACTGCATTGCTTCAAGCCACAAATTAGAATCAGCATCGGAAATTGCCTCCTTGAAAGTTCTTGGATCAGATCCAATAACTTGATCACCTTGATCATCTTCAAGGAGAAAACCATATCTCCCAGGAGCCCTAGGAACCCTTTCGGATCTCCTAGGTGCGACCATTTCTGGTACTGTCTCTGGAGGTGTAGGAGATTCATCTGGTACTTCAGTTGGTTCTCGAACCTCTTCGAGTTCTACTATTTTGCCCTTTCTATCAAGTAGAAATTCCCTTTCCATAAAGGTGGCATTCCTAGAGACAAACACTTTTGTTTCACTTGGATAGTAGAAGTAGTATCCAATGGAATTCTTTGGATACCCAATGAAGTAGCATAAGATGGATCTCGTATCCAGCTTATCTCCCACTGTCTGCTTCACGTAAGCAGGACATCCCCAAATCCTCATGAATGAGTACTTGGGTGGTTTGCCCATCCATATCTCATATGGAGTCTTATCCACTGCCTTGGTATGGACATTGTTCAACAACATTACCGCCGTTTCGAGCGCATAGCCCCAAAACGAGGTAGGAAGCTCAGTGAAACTCATCATAGATCGAACCATGTCCATCAAAGTTCGATTACGACGCTCCGCTACACCATTGAGCTGTGGTGTGGCCGGAGGGGTCCACTGTGCGAGAATCCCATTCTCTTTCAGATAGTCTTGAAACTCAGCACTCAAGTATTCACCACCTCGATCGGATCGAAGTGCTTTAATACTTTTGCCTAATTGATTTTGTTGGTCCGTTTAGAAATTAGGATCAATAAGAGAGATCAGCAGATGCGCTTTTTGTTAAAAACCATTCAAAATCACGTGCGGCAGCCGCACATCGTCGCGCCATGCGCGACGCACGGCCGCGCGCAACGTCGCGCGTCCAGCGGCGAGGACTTTGCGCAACCAGTGCGCAAAATCGTGGCAACCAGCAGGCCACCATGCGCGCAATATGCGCGGAACATCGGCCGCCAAGCGCGGCTGTGCGCGGCCAGCGCGCAGGTACCGGGCGCGCATATGCGCGCGGTGGAGGGGGCGCCGCCATGCACGGCGGCGCCGTTGCCGGTTTTCTTCAAAATTTTTTTTGTGTCGTTCAATCTGAAATTCGAGAGTTAGATGCAATTCAGGCAACAATTGTATTGAAGGATCCGAGCCTATGCTCTGATACCACTGTTGGGAAAGCGGTGGCGGATCCGGATCCCGTCTCACGGTGGCGCAGCGGAAGTTTAAAATTAAGCACCGGAATACGTTCAATACAATAAAATCGATACTATAAACCATTCATAGGATGATTTTCGGGGTGTTACCTTGCTGGCGTCTAGGCGCCTGGCTCCAACCAGAATCACAGGGAGACTGGCTCTTCACGGTAGGCGGCGGTAGATTCGTCTAATCGAGTCCACGACCGGAAACAAGGTTCCTTCATCAGCCTGCACTAGAAGGCCTGACGAGATCAGCATGGACGGAAACTCCTCGAAAAGTTGGCCGGAACAAATTCCGGCGAGGGGCGGCGGCGGCGATGGTGGTGGCCGGCGGCGGCGATGTGAGGGAGAGGAGGGGGCGGCGGCTTCTCAAGATTGGAGGCTAGGTTTAGGTTGTAGTGTTACAATGATCAAAGCCCTAAGTCATCTTAATTAAATTAAGTTGGTAGATGGGCTTGAACCGGCCCAATGGACTTGGGTCATACCCAGGTCCATGTGAACATTTGGTTCGTTTAATTCATTGCGGTTTCATCATAACTCCGATCGTCGATCAGATCAGACCGATCGACTCGGTTTCCAAAACTTAATATTATATGTGAAAAACGATTTTTCAGATTACCTAGTCCAAATGACAGTTTTGCCCCTCAACAGTGGGAAATCACGATTTGACCCCTGTTGACTTTTAGGAAGTCGTACTTCCAAAAATCCTCCTCCTATGCTCAACACATTGAGCTCAGTTTCCGTGCAGGAATCTTGAATCCAGTACTTGTGTAACCCTCAATGGTTCAGGGATACAGCTAGCCGTGGGCCCACAACCATTGCGGCTCCGAAATCACAATTTCGGACTTGTCCATCGGATCATGGTAAAGCACCTAGCAACATCGCGCCATGATCCCCTAGGTATCACTGATAGTGCCTGCAAGAACCAGTTGGTCGTGGTTAGCGTACAGTACGGTCCTTTCAATCCATATATCTCGATCAGATCAACGACAATTGGTAAATCGAGAGTCGTTAGAGATCTGACTGCTATGCATACATCTTGGAGATCGAATAGTGACATCGCGAGTGTAACTAGGTAAACCCATTTACCTAAAACACTTCTAGTACTCTGGCCAGAGATTTATACACTATTATCCCCTCAGATAGCATAGGATATCCACGCATGTAAGCGTAGCGGTGAATCCTGAC
>KV005109.1:2608-19635 GCA_001598015.1 Dorcoceras hygrometricum
GCGACTTCCTAAAATTCAACAGGGGTCAAATCGTGATTTCCCGCTGTTGAGGGGCAAAACGGTCATTTTGCACTGGAGTTCTGAAAAATGGTTTTTCAGATCATAATATTCAGTTTTGGAAACTGAGTCGATCGGTCTGATCTGATCGGCAATCGGAGTTGTAATGAAGTCGCAGTGATGGATATCGTCATTTGGACCCGGGCCCGTTGGGTCGGTCCAAGTCCATCACTAATATACTTAGGTAGACTAGGGCTTCATAACTCATAATTACACAACCTAAACCCTAGCACTCCAAAACCGCCGCCCCCTCCTCTTTCTAATATCACCGCGGCCTTGCGCCACCGCCGCCTCCGCCCCTCGCCGGAATTTGTTCCGGCCAACTTTTCGAGGAGAATCCGTCCGCGCTGATCTTGTCAGGCCTTCTAGTGCAGGCTTACGAAGGAGTCTCCCTTCCGATCGTGGACCTGATTGACGTAATCTACCGACGCCTACCGTGAAGTGCCGGTTTCCTCGTGAAACTGGTCGGAGCCAGGCGCCTAGACGCCAGCAAGGTAACTGACTAAACACCCTATGAATGGTTCATATTGTGTTATTATTGAATTGTATTGAACGTTTCCCGGCCTAATTTTATTCTTCCGCTGCCTCGCCGGGAGACGGGATCCGGATCCGCCACGGTTCCCCAACGTCAGTGTTCTTGAATACTTGTGCACCGATATACATATTGAGTAATGAACAATAATCTGCGGAAATAACTCAAACTGCACTCTAAAGTTCGAAAGCTCGATTAAACTGTTTTACGCGTTTGACAAATATGCAATGCGTGAATATGCAAATACTGAAATCAGTAAAGAAAGATACACTGATTTGTTTATGGAAGTTCGGAGCTCAATCTCCTACATCTCCCCTTCTTCCGCAATGGGAAGGATCCACAAGAAGACTTTGATTACAACGCCCCCGCTGCAACCCACTCCTACGACCCGCTGCCGCAAGAACTCATAGTCACTCCACTGCACACCAGCCCGCAAGCTGCATGTGACTAACTCAATTCTTTTACGCCTCAGTGAGAAAGGCTACACACACTTCTTTAACGTCTCAGTGCAAAAGACAACACACACTTATTTAACGTCTCAGTGCGAAAGACAACTAGACTTGTTTAACGCTCTGTCCAAAGACTATAATGGAGAGTATTGAATCACATTCACTCTGATCTATCTCGCTCAACTCTCGAATGTGAGTGAATGTGTGTGTGTGAGATTTGCAGTGTTAGCATAGTCTCTCAAAAATTAAATCTCTCACACCCTGGGAAGTGCTCCTAGTTCGAGCTGGTTTTTATCATTGTCTTCCCAGGTTCAATGTTGTGCATTTCTTGATTTTCTGTTTGGACTTCGCACAACTATACTCTCTCTGTTTTGTGCATACTTATTCTATTCTATTGCGCCTGTATATAAAGCCTCTGCCTGGATTTTTCCGTTGGAGACAAAGTTGTAGCCGTTCTGAAACTGACGCATATGTACTTTGTGTCCTTTGTCTTTTAATGCGTTGCAGGATTTATTTGACTTGAGCTCTTTTTATCGGTGATTCTGCAGCCTTTGATAATTTCGAGCTCTTGTTTGCTTGTGCCTGATGTGGACAAGACAAAACAAATCAGTTTGAACCAATTTAATTGGTCTTTCTTTTGATTGTCCAAACTGATTTGTTTGACCAGATTGATTTGTCTGGTTCTGGTTTCTCATCTTGTTTCTCTGTTAATCTGGTTGCTTCAACGGCTCGTACAGAGCTCTCTCCTTCTCCTTGCTAGCTTTTTTGTTCTCATCTTCAAGCTTATCATCTTCTGGAGCAGCTTCTATATCTGCAACTCTTTTGTCTGCAACTGAGCTTGTTCTGTTCTTTCCTGCTCTTTAGCTACTTCGAGGCTCCAGCTTTTCTCCATTACCATCTGATCACCAACCAGCTGGTTGATATATCAATGAGATCAAGCTTCTCACAGATATCATATGGCCAACTGGTTTGTCTGCTCCCGACTGGTCCTCTTAACTTCAAGCTGGTTTTCCCTTAACCAGCTGGGCTCTATTCTTCTCATCACGAGCCCTTAGTGTGCTTGCTTGCTCACTTGATCCATTCAGACACCTCTTCCAAATATTCGGCAAGCACACCTTTCCTTCACTGGTTAGACTACAGTCCAACACCGGTGAATATATCCCATCTTCTTTGGGATATGATAACCAGTTCAGATTCAGTCTTCCCAAGGACTGAGATCCTTAAGATGAACTTGTTACAAGAGCATTCTGTGATCAGGTCTGCACTTGATCACTGCTCTTGTATACGGCTCTGCACTTGAACACTCCTCTTGTACACTGCACTTGATCTGCGCTTGAGCAATTCTCCACTACATCATTCTGCCCTTCAATTCTGCACTTCAACTCTGCTCTTGATTCTGCGCTTGAACTACTCTTCTTACTCTGTGCTTGATCTTCGTGCTGCTCCTACTTCCAGCTGGTGAACCAGCTTGGTGTTCCCTGAACTTCTGGAAATAAACAGCTTTACCAGCTTGGACGTCCCCTCACTGTTCCAGCTAGATATCTTCGACCAGTCCAACTTAGGCGTCCCCTCACAGTTCGAGTTTGGATATCTTCACGTCTACTCCAGTCTAAGAAAGCTGCGCATGTAAAGTAGAGCATTAGTATAATAGGAGCAGATTTTATGTGAATCAAAACTTAGATTCTGATCTGTAAAAAATATATCCAACATGCGGATTGAATCTTCTATTGCTCCTCTGGTCCATATATTTATGAAAATTCTTGAGCAGCATAGATTCTTCAAAATCTCATGCATACATGAAATTTTTGACAAAACTGTCTCCTTGTGCATAATGTCCTTATTTCGAAAATAAAATCACCCACTATTCCGTTGAGGGGGAGTTTTGATTATAAATATTAAGGGAGAGACAAGATTTCAAACCCTTTTTTATTCCCACAAAAATGGGAGAAATAATTTCATACATAAACATACGTGCATATGTATTTCCAGATTTTGTGTAAATAAAAAATGGGGATATTGTTGGATCTGTCTTTACAGATCAGAATCTAAGTTTTGATTGACACAAAATCTGCTTCTATTGTACTTACGCTCTACGTGACATGCGCAGCTTGCTTAGACTGGAGTAGACGTGAAGATATCCAAATTGGAACAGTGAGGGGACGCCTGAGCTGAACTGGTCGAAGATATCTAGCTGGAACAATAATGGGACGCCCAAGCTGATACAACTGTTTACTTCCAGAAGTGCAGGGAACACCAAGTTGGTTCACTAGCTTGGAGTAGGAGCAACACGAGCGCAGAGCATTGAGAAGAGCAGACTTCAAGCGCAGAATGTTTGAAGTGCAAAACGGCTCAAGTGTAGTATACAAGAGCAGTGATTGAGTGCGAAGCCAACACAAGCTGGAACAAAGCGCTGTAGCAAGTACAGTGTGATGAAGAAGCATCCAGCACGTACAAACCAGCTCAGAGACCAGCTGGGTGAGATCAGCGCAGAAGTCCAGCAATCTAGCTCAAGCAAGACCAGCTCTGTGGAGAACTGAACGGTGAACAGGCTGGCAAGCTGGTTAAGGTCAAACCAGCTCAGATAGCATGACATATGCTATCAAATCTACGAGCAAGGCAATTTGAATACAATACTACACGACAAACTTTGTTTAGTATTCAAATCGACTTACTTGTAAAGTCTTCCCTAAGGACAGTTCACATGCTTAAAGTACAGAAAAGCCTGCAATGCATTTAAAGACAAAGGACACAAAGTACAGTAGTGTCAGAAGACCTTCAACGTCTACATCTTTGTGTCCAACGGATAAATCTGCACAACAGGCTATAAATAACAAGAGCCGATCATGAGAGAAGATGAGGAGATAAAGGCGCATACAACAGAAAACAAGCGCAAAAGAAAAGAGCGAAGTGTTGTGCGAACCAAAATGTAAAATAGCTGAACGCATAACACAAGCTCTGGGAAGACATTGGTGAACCAGCTCAGACTAGGAGCACATCCCAGTATGTGAGATTCTACCTTCGAGAGATTGAGCGTACACTGTAATCTCACACATGATTCACTCACATATGAGAGCTGAGAGCTAAATTGTTGAGTTGAGTGAATCAGATCAAATACTCTCCCGAGTTGTCTTTCGCACTGAGACGTTAAACAAGTGTATGTAGTCTTTCTCATTGAGACGTTAAACAAGTGTATGTAGTCTTTCGCACTAAGACAGTAAAGAAGTGTCGCCTTTCTCACTGAGGCAGTAAAGAAGTGAGTCAGACACACGCAGCTTGCGGGCTGGTGTGCAGTGGTATGTCTAGGAGTTCTTGCGGCTGCGGGTCGTAGGAGTGGGTTGCAGCGAGGTTCGTTGTAATCAAAGTCTTCTAGTGGATCCTTCCCGTTGCGGAAAAATGGGAGATGTAGGAGATTGATCTCCGAACATCCATAAACAAATCAGCGTATTTTCTTTACGGCTTTTAGCACTTACATAAACACGCATTGCATATTTATAACTGTGCATAAAACTGTTTAAAATGGCCTTCGAATATTTGAGTACAGTTTGAGTTATTTCCGCATGATTTATATTCATTACTCAATCTGTATCTCGGTGCACAAAGTATTTAAGAACACTGAGCTATTGCAGCTTAAGTTATATATCCAGATCGCTTGCACTTCCATCGGGCTGTTGGAACAACCAGCTGGAACCAAGCTCTTGCACTGCGCTGGTTTAGCGTCGAGCTGGTTCCACTGTAATGCGCCGTGTTGGTTTTTCATAGCCAAGTCTCTATTGCTCCTCTGGTCCATATATTTATGAAAATTCTTGAGCAGCATAGATTCTTCAAAATCTCATGCATACATGAAATTTTTGACAAAACTGTCTCCTTGTGCATAATGTCCTTATTTCGAAAATAAAATCACCCACTATTCCGTTGAGGGGGAGTTTTGATTATAAATATTAAGGGAGAGACAAGATTTCAAACCCTTTTTTATTCCCACAAAAATGGGAGAAATAATTTCATACATAAACATACGTGCATATGTATTTCCAGATTTTGTGTAAATAAAAAATGGGGATATTGTTGGATCTGTCTTTACAGATCAGAATCTAAGTTTTGATTGACACAAAATCTGCTTCTATTGTACTTACGCTCTACGTGACATGCGCAGCTTGCTTAGACTGGAGTAGACGTGAAGATATCCAAATTGGAACAGTGAGGGGACGCCTGAGCTGAACTGGTCGAAGATATCTAGCTGGAACAATAATGGGACGCCCAAGCTGATACAACTGTTTACTTCCAGAAGTGCAGGGAACACCAAGTTGGTTCACTAGCTTGGAGTAGGAGCAACACGAGCGCAGAGCATTGAGAAGAGCAGACTTCAAGCGCAGAATGTTTGAAGTGCAAAACGGCTCAAGTGTAAAAATAAAATCACCCCACTATTCCGTTGAGGGGGAGTTTTGATTATAAATATTAAGGGAGAGACAAGATTTCAAACCCTTTTTGATTCCCACAAAAAATGGGAGAAATAATTTCATACATAAACATACGTGCATATGTATTTCCAGATTTTGTGTAAATCAAAAATGAGGATATTGTTGGATCTGTCTTTACAGATCATAATCTAAGTTTTGATTGACACAAAATCTGCTTCTATTGTACTTACGCTCTACGTGACATGCGCAGCTTGCTTAGACTGGAGTAGACGTGAAGATATCCAAACTGGAACAGTGAGGGGACGCCTGAGCTGAACTGGTCGAAGATATCTAGCTGGAACAGTAATGGGACGCCCAAGCTGATACAACTGTTTACTTCCAGAAGTGCAGGGAACACCAAGTTGGTTCACTAGCTTGGAGTAGGAGCAACACGAGCGCAGAGCGCAGAATGTTTGAAGTGCAGAACGGCTCAAGTGCAGTATACAAGAGCAGTGATTGAGTGCGAAGCCAACACAAGCTGGAACAAAGCGCTGTAGCAAGTACAGTGTGATGAAGAAGCATCCAGCACGTACAAACCAGCTCAGAGACCAGCTGGGTGAGATCAGCGCAGAAGTCCAGCAATCTAGCTCAAGCAAGACCAGCTCTGTGGAGAACTGGACGGTGAACAGGCTGGCAAGCTGGTTAAGGTCAAACCAGCTCAGATAGCATGACATATGCTATCAAATCTACGAGCAAGGCAATTTGAATACAATACTACACGACAAACTTTGTTTAGTATTCAAATCGACTTACTTGTAAAGTCTTCCCTAAGGACAGTTCACATGCTTAAAGTACAGAAAAGCCTGCAATGCATTTAAAGACAAAGGACACAAAGTACAGTAGTGTCAGAAGACCTTCAACGTCTACATCTTTGTGTCCAACGGATAAATCTGCACAACAGGCTATAAATAACAAGAGCCGATCATGAGAGAAGATGAGGAGATAAAGGCGCATACAACAGAAAACAAGCGCAAAAGAAAAGAGCGAAGTGTTGTGCGAACCAAAATGTAAAATAGCTGAACGCATAACACAAGCTCTGGGAAGACATTGGTGAACCAGCTCAGACTAGGAGCACATCCCAGTATGTGAGATTCTACCTTCGAGAGATTGAGCGTACACTGTAATCTCACACATAATTCACTCACATATGAGAGCTGAGAGCTAAATTGTTGAGTTGAGTGAATCAGATCAAATACTCTCCCGAGTTGTCTTTCTCACTGAGACGTTAAACAAGTGTATGTAGTCTTTCGCACTAAGACAGTAAAGGAGTGTCGCCTTTCTCACTGAGGCAGTAAAGAAGTGAGTCAGACACACGCAGCTTGCGGGCTGGTGTGCAGTGGTATGTCTAGGAGTTCTTGCGGCTGCGGGTCGTAGGAGTGGGTTGCAGCGAGGTTCGTTGTAATCAAAGTCTTCTAGTGGATCCTTCCCGTTGCGGAAAAATGGGAGATGTAGGAGATTGATCTCCGAACTTCCATAAACAAATCAGCGTATTTTCTTTACGGCTTTTAGCACTTACATAAACACGCATTGCATATTTATAACTGTGCATAAAACTGTTTAAAATGGCCTTCGAATATTTGAGTACAGTTTGAGTTATTTCCGCATGATTTATATTCATTACTCAATCTATATCTCGGTGCACAAAGTATTTAAGAACACTGAGCTATTGCAGCTTAAGTTATATATCCAGATCGCTTGAACTTCCATCGGGCTGTTGGAACAACCAGCTGGAACCAAGCTCTTGCACTACGCTGGTTTAGCGCCGAGCTGGTTCCACTGTAATGCGGCGTGTTGGTTTTTCATAGCCAAGTCTGTTTCTTACGCGTAAGCAGTATCTTAGCCAAATATGTTGATGGCTTTCTCATAGTTGAGTGACCTTACAAATCTAAAATTCATGCCCGAAGCTTATATTACTGTTTCTCAGTCAAATATGTTTTCTCAGCCAAATCTGTTTTCTACGTGAAATCTGTTTACATAGAACCAGATCTGTTTAATCTATTCGCAAGCTATTTTCTCTAGCCAAAGCTGTTATTCGCGTCTGTGATCTTCTTTGCACACCTGAGATCTGTTTTCCTCAACCCAAATCTGTTTGCACTCTCGAGTCGTTTCTCTTCAGAGCTGGTTTTTTCTATCATCAGCTCCTAGTACAGCTGTACACTCAGTAAAGTTTTTAAAGATAAAATGAGTTTTATACCAGTGAATCTACCAGTTTTCAGTGATCGATCTTTGATCGAAAGCAAAGTATAAAATCTGTTTTAAAGTAAAGTTTGCGTTTTAAGGACTTATGGCATAGAGGACCCGGTCACCCAGAAGGGAACAACATATTATGGTTCTACTGTAATATCCCTTCAGAGTTACTGATTCAGATAACATGATTCATGCACAAGGACCACTAGAGAGCCTCTAGACCATAAGTCACTCAGTACAAAGCAATTCAGATCCGATGTTCCTATCTGTCTTATTAGTTGCGAGATTTCAGCTTCAGATGTCTTCCTTTAAATTACGTATTATGATACAGTTATTCCTGTATTTTACGTGGTCTTTGTTATCCTCAGTTTTACTCGTTGAGCCCATAGGCTCACTAGTTTTCCCAATGCAGGTGAGGCAGCTCAGGGGCAGGCGGGTGGCGCAAGTTGAACCAGATTTGAGGGTTGCGTGTGTTTGTCAATGGCCAGCGTTTCCGCGTAGTCATAGCTGTTGTTGTTTTTGATCTTTTGTCGAACTGTATTAAGATACATTACAATAATAAAGAATTCATATAGAGTTCCAGTAGTTGTAATATCTGGTTTTTTTTGTAATCGAAATCTGAAGTCTTATATTTCAAATATGTTTCTACTGTTTAATTTTGGTGCCATCTGCTTTATTTCAGTTTTGTGTAAGGAAATACAGCTTACTCTATTTCGAATTTAGTCCTTCTATTTCTTTCAATTTCTATTTAATTCAATTCTGTTGATTCCCATGGGTTTGGGCGTGATAGTACCAAAATAGGATCAATGTGGTTCGAAACAGCTGCAAGAGTTCAGAAGGGGGGGGGGGGGGGTTGAATGAACTCTTGGTATTTTAAATTTTTCGAAACCTTTTAAAAGTTTTACAAGCGCTGCTTAACTTAAATCCGAGTTACAAGATTTAAGGATCTCAGTTTAATAAAATCTCTCGGCCAACAAAATATGTGCGGAAAAAGGCCGATTAATTTGTGAACAGATAACACAATTAATAAATGCGTAATGTAAAGAGTAAGGGTTCAGAGTTTGTTTGTGAAAGTTATGATATAAATATCCTACGTCTCCCATTCTTCCTTTTATGGAAGGATCCACTAGAAGCTTTGATTTGTACAGGCCTTCTGCACACACCCAGTCACACAAGCCTCACTTGCATGAACTCCTAGCACCACTAACTTCACGAAGCAGTCGCAGCTGCTGTTTTACAACACTTGTATAATTTTCAAACGGCTTTTGATAGAGCATTTGTTACAGACTCAATCAAATATATAACAGTGAAATGCACTATATGTGAGACTGTAAATCTTCTGGTTTCAACAATGAAACTTGATTACAGAAATGTAACCAGAATATAGACTCGAAGGTATATCAATGAATAGCAACGGTTGTGTTCTTCGAATCTTTGAGCTTTGAGAATAACTTCAATATGTGAGATAGCTCAGAAAGCAATTTGTCAGAGTTTCAGAAAATGGTGAGAGCGAAGGATACTTCTTCAATTCAAACTGCTTGTATTTATAGTCTTCGCTCAACGGTCATTTGAATAGCTAAGGAAACAAAATCCTTTTGAAATTCTGATAATCTTGTAACCGTATACTCTGATCCACTACATGTTAAAATGCACACTGTCAGAGAAAATTTGTTGCCTTCCATATTTGTGCAATAACCGTGTAACAACTTCTGTAAATATGTACTATTTACCCAAAATAGTACCGATGGTCAGAGTTTCAGAAAATGGTGAGAGCGAAGGATACTTATTCAATTCAAACTGCTGGTATTTATAGTCTTCGCTCAACGGTCATTTGAATAGCTAAGGAACAAAATCCTTTTGAAATTATAGAAATTCTTGTAACCGTATACTCTGCTCCACTACATGTTAAAATGCACACTGTCAGAGCAAATTTGTTGCCTTCCATATTTGTGCAATAACCGTGTAACAACTTCTGTAAATATGTACTATTTACCCAAAATAGTACCGATGTTGTCTCCTCAATTCCAGGCAATTGTACGATTCTGTTGATCTTTTCCAATTTGAGTATATGATCGTATTTGAATTTCTTTATCGCTTGCGCCTGAAATTCCTTCATCGTCGTTTAGGATGTTGTGACTAGAATATGTGAAAGTATGCAACTGCTGATTGCCTTAACATGTGCGTTATTCCAACGACTGGATACATGCATAGCCCAACGACTGATTTCTAGCGTTAACCCAAACGCTATCGTTTTAACTTATTTAAACGACGTGGTTTTGCTATATGCAAACACCAAGTATCAGCGACTGGTTACACAAATTACTGTAGCTCCCGAGTGGTTTATATATTCCATTGATAATGCAATTTACTGTAGCTTGCGTCTGAGTGAATAATCTACTGTAGCTTGCGACTGGATACATGATCCACTGTAGCTTGCGTCTGATTGTATAAACTCACGTCTGAATCAATATACCCTGCGTCTGAAATTTCTTCACTGTAGCCAGCGTCTGAATATGCAACTTACTGTAGCTAGCATCTGAATTACCCAACGACTGGTTTACTGTAGCTCTCGTCTGGATTGCCTGTCGACTGAAAATCCAACTGAGAGAAATACCTTGCGTCTGAATAACCTATCGACTGAATGAAGACCAACTACTGAAACCCCGTAATCTCATCATCTGAATAGACTTGTCGTCTGGATACTCAATCAACGTCCGAAAGTCCAAATTTAACTTGACTTTTTGTTATCACCAAAACTATAAATTTTATCCTAACAATTTCCCCCTTTTTGATGATGACAAAACTAGCAGCCGAGATAAAAGAATGAACAAAAATGAATTACACACAGACTGCTGAAATTATAAATTTCATTAGTTGATAAATAGTACAAAAATATTTGTACAAGGGAATCAACAACTGTTCTATCCTATTATCTCCTTCTTTTATAAGATCCACTGTTATGCCCTCTGCTTCTTTCTCTTTGTCTTTGTCTATCAGCATTAAGAAGTCTTTCCACAATGCTTCTATCAGTATCACCACCACCACTTGCAATGCCACTGTCTCTGTTTTGATCGTTTGGTGGTGGTTGAGGCGGGCTGCACACCACCACCTGCAATGCCACTGTCTCTGTATAATAAATCATTGCGAGTAGCGGACACTTGCTCATCCAAATATATGACTTTAGCCTCAAGCTCTTTAACTACCCGCCTGACATCCACTGTATCCATAGCAGCAGCGGCAACCTGAGTACTTAACTGCTTGTGAGATGATTTGATATCCAACGACAAGAGCTGCTTCTGACTATGTGAATCCTTACGCAACGCCCCGAGCACTCTGTCTTCGTCATCTAGGCGTGCTGTAAGTCTCTGCTCAATTCCGTGGAGATTCATTAAAAGTATGTCTTTGAGCTTAGCATCACCATCCCTGTCCCTGATTTGATCAATGGAAGCTTGCAGCTGGGCTAATGCTTCTGTAACATCAGGCGTAGCAGCAGCTGGTAGAGAAGACTGATTAGCATTTGTGGCATCCAGAGGAGTATCATCAGATGTAAAATGGATAGGAGAATCTGTGCGGTGATCAATATCCATCTGTTTATCCTCCAATGCAAAAACTGGACTTACTGCTAACTGTACATTGCTCAAAACTGTTCTCTTTGAAGCAATAAAACCCACAAAACTTCGAATATCCTCTGTAGTCAAACAGCTAAATAAAATGTATCGAATAAAAACTGTACAGAACTGAGACAACCTCAAGGCAAAAACTGTAGGCTGACGGGGAGTAAAACGGAAAACCGGTTGAACAACTGGAAGAGATCTGCAAAAGTTAATGGAACCCACTGGAAGAAGTCACTATGAAACAGAGAATCCACAAACTTCCAAACATACATCTGCCCACTGTTTCCTCAATACTCTGAAAAATTTACTAACAAGAGGTAGAGTGTCATCGTAGGAACGCTGTCGAGGCACTTCATTATGTACACTCGGTTGAGGGATTTTCACCCACTGATCAGCACAAGGTTCAACAGCCCAAACTCCATCAACAAAGAGCATCGTTCTAATCCAGCACCTATATGGAGTATTGGTGTGGGTTCTAGCAATTACGGCACCTCGATCACGTGGGCGACCCTCAAAAATCTGAGCAACATGTCTTTTTCCACATAAGACCGTGTGCTTGTGTCTCCTTCTTCAATTCCTCCAAAACAAACGAATGAATATCTGATAACTAATCCAAAATTTTGAGGTCAACTGCGGATGACCCATCACCGGGGGTAAAATTTATTCTTCTGGCCTCAAAAAATTTGCGTAACAACATCTCCCGGTACTTCAACAATATATACTGTTTCCTGTTAAGAGCCACACCCGTTGACTCTGCTTCTGCCCATGTCAACACAAGTTCCTCCTTCGCAAAGTAGGACTCATCAATCTTCAAATTTGAAAGCCGTTTCAGACTAAAGGAATAAAAGAATTTCGCTACGTCATCGATAACCTTCTCCCGTAGCTTTACAAGACAATCAATGTCTGCTAGAGTCAACATAATTTGCTCTGTCACTGGATTTCCACTGGTTCTCCCACAACACAATCAGTTGCAGCACCTGTTTCAGTGACTGCATCAATGATCAACTCATCCTCGTCAGTGTCACTGGGAGTGACCACTGGTCTATCATTCAACTGATCAATGATATCCTCATACGGAAGATCAAACCACGGTCTCTCTGCAGCATGACCCGCTTGTTGATCCTCAACATGTGCTCCACTGACGTCTGGTTCATCCACTGGATCTCCCTCATCAGTAGTTTCCAACTGTGCGGTCTCTGTCAACACTTGCTGGATTATATCATCCACGTCATCAGTGGTGAGGGTCCTTCATTGACCACAGTAGCCACTGCTGGTTCAGAAACTGAGCCACTGACACTATCAACCACTGGCTCAACAAACATACGGTCGACTGCTGTATCTGCCTCAGGAATCTCAACTGCTGGTTCAACTACTGGTGATTTCTCCACAACTGGTTCAACCAAAACTGTTCCAACTGCTGGTTGGTCCACTGCCTGCTCATTCTCAATAACAGGTTCTAGCATACCAGTCGCAGCCTCTGCAGCTGGTTGATCGTCAACAATTTCATCCTCAGCCTCTAGAACCAACATCTTTTTTCTCTTCTAAATTTTTCGTTTGGGCACTGGAGGTTGTTCAACTGGTACAGCTGCAGTCCCTTCAATGATTTGGAGAGGCACTGCCTCTTGTGCAATTACCACTGGTTTACCCTTAGTGGTTCTTTTCTTCTTCACCACTGGGCTACCTCAACATCAACCGCTGCTGGTCTCTTTTGCGACACAGCCTTTTTCACGGGGGTCTTCTTCACCCTCGGAGCATCTGCCACTTCCTTTGTTCCAACCTTTTCATTTATAACCACATACCTGTGCAACATTTCCTTAAGAGTACCAAACAGTAAACTACTCTAGTTCACTTTCACGTCAAACGTGATAGCAGTCATCAACATGAATCTATCGCGGGTCACGACATCAAAGGACCTGGACTTGATGTAGATAGATTTCGCCAGAATATCGCTAAGAAGACGATATGCGATCTTCAACTCCTTCTTCAGACAAGAAATGCTCACCTGCTCCGTAGATTCGGAGAAGAGGCTTCACGCATCAAACACCAGGTTATTAGGAACATCAGATAAATCAGTTAAACCCTCAGTGGGTAGTTCAAACATCGTAGCAAACACCTCCTTAGAAATTTCAATCGCGGTTCCCCTGATGGTGCTGACCATCACGCCATTTCTCACTGAACTGTTTGGAAAAAACTCTTCAAGTGCAGCTTCGTAAAAGACGGCGGGGCAACCCATAAATACTTTCAATCCCGTCGTAATAAGCGATTCAAACATCTGCACTAGTTCCGCATCGTCGAAGCCAAAAACTGAGTCGAAATCGATGTGGTGGATGCTGCTGATCAAAGATGATGCCATTTCTAATGGTTGATTGAGTGACGATTGCCTGAAAAATAATTTGGAAGAGAATACGTAGAGAAAACACGAGCACAAGAGTATGAAATAGAAATTTGCAAGGTAAGAGCAATGTGAACATGCACTAGTTCCGCATCGTCGAAGCCAAAAACTGAGTCGAAATCGATGTGGTGGATGCTGCTGATCAAAGATGATGCCATTTCTGATGGTTGATTGAGTGAGGATTGCCTGAAAAATAATTTGGAAGAGAATACGTAGAGAAAACACGAGCACAAGAGTATGAAATAGAAATTTGCAAGGTAAGAGAAATGTGAACAGTAAGCGCCGTAAAATAAAAGAGAATGCGAAAAGGTAAGAATGGGAAATGGTTTAGATGTGACTTTTGGAATAAGGACAAAACCACGTGTCAATCATCCAATGGCGCGTACAATTTTTGAAATGATTTTGAAGATATTTTCAAAATATTTTACTCGTACAGTGTAAAAGGTTTTTCAAAATATTTTAATTGAACAAGGTACAAAGTTAATAGATGCGCGCCAATACTTATAAAGTCACAACTGCTGCGTCTGGTTTCAATAACATCGCAGCTGGTTTTCAATGTATCGCAAGGAACGAACAGGATCTGATTACAAATAAGTATCGACTGTGTATATGCAACATCTGAGTGTGTCCAGACGCAACATATTCAGTCGACGTCACACTTAACAATCCAGATCCTGCTTCCCCCTACGACTGCTATTTTCCCAACGCAAGATGCTTCCCTCAGCTAGGCGTCTACTGTTCCCCCTGAACAAAAGACTTGCAGCTGAGTTAGGCAACGGCTAAAAACCTGCAAAATACTTTAGCTCACAGACATCAAGGCAGTTCAAGAAGACCTAATATGTTCCTAAAATAAGAGAACTTAGCGTCTGACAGAGGTTTGGTGAAGATGTCAGCAACTTGCTGCTCAGTCGACACGTACTCCAACAGGACGTCCTTCTTTAGAACGTGGACCCTGATAAAATGGTGTCTAATATCAATGTGCTTTGTTCTTGAATGCAGTACTGGATTCTGGGTAATCGCAATCGCACTAGTGTTTTTGCAGAGAATAGGCGCTTCAGAAGCATCAATTCCATAGTCCTTCAGCTGTGTTGAATCCATAATATTTGAGCGCAGTAGCTGCCAGCTGCGAGATACTCTGCTTCAGCTATTCACGTTGCAATTGATGTCTGCTTCTTACTGAATCAGTAGATCCCCTAAGAATTGACAAGTTCCACTGGTGCTCCTGCGATCAATCCTGCATCCTGCGTAATCTGCATCGCTATAACCTATTAGTTGAAAGCCTTAGTCTTTGGGATACCAAAGACCCACGTTGGAAGTACCCTTTAAATATTTCAATATTCACTTTACAACTATGTAATGCGATTGCTTTGGCTCTTCTTGGAATAGAGCACACATACAGACAGCAAACATGATGTCTGGTCTGCTAGCGGTTAAGTATAGCAAAGAGCCTATAATACCACGATACAATGATACCTCTATGGCAGATCCAGCTTTGTCTTTATCCAACTTTATTGAAGAGCTCATAGGAGTTTCAGCTACTGAACAGTTGTCCATACCAAACTTCTTCAGCAATTCTTTCGTATACTTCGCCTGGTTAATGAAAATACCATTTTCCAGCTACCGAACTTGTAAGCCCAGAAAGAATGTCAGCTCCCCCATCATAATCATCTCGAACTTATCCTGCATCAACTTAGAAAACTTCTTGCACAGCTTGGGGTTGGTTGACCCAAAAATAATGTCATCAACATAATCTGAACTAGTAAGACGTGATCATCTTTAACAAATTTAAACAACGTCTTATCTACTGTGCCTATAGTGAAGTCATGATCAAGTAGGAACTTGGATAGTGTGTCATACCAGGCTCTGGGTGCTTGCTTCAACCCATATAGGGCCTTATCCAATTTGTAAACAAAGTCTCGATGTGTATGACTTATGAAGCCAGGAGGTTGTGCAACATACACTTCCTATGTTAAGACGCCATTTAGAAAGGCACTCTTAACCTCCATCTGAAAGACTTTAAAGTCTTTAAATGCAGCATATGCTAAGAAAATGCGGATGGCTTCTAATCTTGCTACTAGTGCAAAGGTCTCATCGAAATCTATTCCTTCCATTTGTCTAAATCCTTGTGCTACCAGCCTAGCTTTATTTCTAGTTACTACGCCATCTTAATTCAGTTTGTTCCTAAAGACCCACCTAGTTCCTAAGACTGAATGATTACTAGGTCTAGGTACAAGTGTCCAAACATTATTGTTTTTAAACTGGTTGAGTTCTTCCTGCATAGCATCTATCCAGCTGGGGTCAGCTAAGGCCTCATCTATTTGCTTAGGTTCTATATGCGACAGAAATGCAGCATCAAAATGATCATGAGATAGCTGGCCTCGTGTGCAAACAGGAGATTCTAAATTACCTATGAATTGCTCTAGTGGATGATTTTTATCCCACCGAAGATCAAGTCCAATGGTATTTGTTCCTTGTTCCCCCTGTGTCGCTGGCTGGTTTGCGACGGCTGGATCAGCAGACGACAATTGATGTTGAGCATTGTTGGTTTGTGCGTCAGCTTCCAGCTGGTGAGATGTGCTTGCGACTGGTTGTCCAGACGTTGGTCTTAAAACCGAGTGATATGATGTGCTCGCGCCTGGTTGTCCAGTTGGTGATGAAGATATGCTTGCGGCTGGTACTTCAGGCATTGGTCTTGAAACCAATGGAGAATCGCTTGCGATTGCTTGTGCAACATCTGGTTTCTCAACTTCTGTTTGAGCAACAGCTGATTGATTTTCGTCTGGTTGAACATTTTTCGCTTCATTCCCAGCAGCTGGTGCACTTGTGGCAATTTGATCCTGCGGCTGATCCACGTTAATTAAATCAATAACTACTGGATTACCTGTCAGATCATGTTGATCATTGTTATGCGTTGTGACCACTGCTGGTTGTTCTTCCTCAGCTGAATATCTTTGTGGCACGTCGTTGTCTGATTCTTCAAGGCTTGTTGACTCAAGACATGAACACAAATCATGTAGGCTTGCAGCTGAATTTGACTTGAAGCTGGTTTCATCAAATAACACGTGTGCTGATTCCTCAACAGTTAAACTTCGGTTGTTGAAGACTCTGTACACTTTGCTCACAGCTGAATAGCCTAAGAAGATACCTGCATCAGATTTAGGTTCAAAGGCTGTTAGATGCTTCTTGCCATTATTATGAATGAAGCATTTACATCCAAACACCCTGAAGTAAGAGATATCAGGTTTCTTGCCATGCCAGATCTCATATGGGGTTTTATCATGCATCCTATTAATCATCGATTTGTTTTGAGTATAACACGCTGTGTTAACTGCTTCTGTCCAT
>KV005110.1:0-13155 GCA_001598015.1 Dorcoceras hygrometricum
TGTTGGTCCCTGTTTTTCGATGGAAACATCAGCAGCCTCTGTTTAAAAGACATTAGAAAATTTTGCGCTGCTAATACGGAGCTGCAATAGCTCGATGTTCTTAAACACTTAAAATCACAAAGAGCACCGGAGACAGATCTGGTATGAAATTAAAATCATGCGGAAACACCAGAACTGAATCCTTAGTATATTAAAACGATTCAAACAGATTTATGTGCAACATAAATCTGTTCGAATGTGCAAGTGTGCTAACTGTGTATGCCTTCAAATATGTTATGCTAAGCTGAAATATTATGCGATGCAAGAATGCTAAAGTAAAGATGCAGGTGCTGAATGAATAACATAATACGATACGATACACAGCATATTTGTGTGCAAGTGTGCTAACTGTGTATGCCTTCAAATATGTTATGCTAAGCTGAAATATTATGCGATGCAAGAATGCTAAAGTAAGATGCAGGTGCTGAATGAATAACATAATACGATACGATACACAGCATATTTGTTTCTGGAAGTTCGGACCTCAATGTCCTACATCTCCCCTTCTTCCACCTCGGAAGGATCCATTAGAAGATTTGATCTTACAACTCGTGTACAGACCCAATCCTACAACCAGCAGCTGTGAGAACTCCTAGACTCCACAAATGCACACCAGCCTCAACTGTGTGACTAACTACATACACATGGGTTTTACGTCATCGTGCTTGGACGGGACTGTTTGAAACGTTTTGAATTCATTCACCAAAGGATGTGAATGAATCTCTGTGTGTGAGATTGTTACAATGAAGCTCTCAACTCTCTGTTTCTCACACACTGGGAAAATTGCTCTACACAAGCTAATTAAAACTCAGCAATCGACTCTCGTGAAAGCTCCTCTCTAATGGTGGTCGATTGCTTCGTATTTCTGTTTATTTTCCCTCTGTTGGTGCACTGTGTAATCAAAGTATTTTTGCAACAGCGCTGTAGTCGCACCAACGTCGTCCTACTTCTTCAATGGCGCTTCTCGCAAATATAGCCTCTGTTTGAAATATGGCCGTGCAACAGCGCTGTAGTCGCACCAACGTCGTCCTACTTCTTCAATGGCGCTTCTCGCAAATATAGCCTCTGTTTGAAATATGGCCGTTAGATAGATTCCAAAACTGTTCAGCGCTTGTCAAGGCCAAATTGTCGTCTTTCCAAATACGTGCAACGCTCCTCTGTAAATTGTACTATTTCCCAGAAGTACAAATCTTGTTCCCTTGAATTGAGGCAATTTGCACGACTTAATCTCAGCCATTGATTCTTTCCATCTTGAGCGTTTTTGCCATTTGAATTGCGCTCAGCAGTTGACATCCAGCTCTCGTAAATCGTCAACTGCTTCGCTGCTGATTCAAGTCTACTGCTGCTTTGCACTTCTGCTGAATCTTCAAATACTGCGACTGGAATCTTGTGTCTGGATTGTAACTCTCCACTACATCTGCTTTCTTGCGACTGGATTCCATGTCGACTGGATACGCAAAGCTTGCGACTGGATTCATAGAGCTTGCGACTGGTTGAGTAGCAACAGCTGGTTCATTGTAGTTCACGACTGGATGTGCTATTGCTTGGGTCTGGTTGTCCAGCTGGTGGTTTCAAATGCTTGCGACTGGTTGTCCAGCTGGTTTCAAATGCTTGCGACTGGTTGTCCAGCTGGTTAGATCAAACGATGTCGTATCAACTTATTCAAACGACATCATTTGCTATGCATCCTCGACTAGTTGAATATAACGCTGAAGCTCTCGTCTGGATGTACTGTAGCTTCCTGCTGGTATCTTGCGTCTGCTGGACTCAAACCATCTGCTGATTATGATGACGTCACCGATGACGTCATCAACGCTAAACCATCTGCTGATTATGATGACGTCACCGATGACGTCATCAACGCTAAACCATCTGCTGATTCTTTAGCACGACGTCGCTTCATCTCTTTCACTTCTCTTCATCTGCTGATTGACATTAGCTTCCTGCTGATCTTTCTCATTCCAGCTCCATCTTGCGACTCTTCTTAGCTTCTTGAATAGCGACTGTCAATAGATTCATCAACAGTACTTATAATCGCGACTGCTAACAGATTCGTCAACAGTAACTTGCGCCTGGAATCTTCTTCTTCGATCTATTTCCCCAGCAGACTTCTCAATTCCTGTACCAGCTGGTTCATCTTTTCTCTTTAGCGCTTGCAGCTGTTTGTTATCGTTCCAGCAGGTTCACTATGCTCCAGCTGGTTCAACTTGGCCTCTGCCTGATTACGAACAACTAATTCAACTTTGGACGTCTCCATTGCTAATCCAGCTGCCGTCTAAATGAATGCACCAAACCAACTGCTGATTCTTTATATTGTGAACCATCGGCTGGACAGATTCTTCGACTGTTTATCATCTTCTTCGATAGCTAGAATCTTTACACTTAAGTGGAATTGTTAGAAACACAATAACAGGTTTTGTGTAATTCAAAACTTAATCAGGATCTGTCAAAACAGATCCATCACTCTACATGATAGGCGTCTCACTTTGACCCGTTTGCCGACTCACTTGGGGTCATAAGGCGTCGGGATTGGGTGAGACCCCGATGCATGTAGGAGTCGATGCATCGTTGTCGAGGATTCACCGTCGTTGATCTGATCGGGATATATGGATTGAAAGGACCGTACTGTACGCTAACCACGACCAACTGGTTCTTGCAGGCACTATCAGTGATACCTAGGGGGATCATGGGGCGATGTTGCTAGACGCTCTTACCATGATCCGATGGGCAATTCCGGAATTGTGATTCCGGAGCCACAATGGTTGTGGGCCCACGGCTAGCTGTATCCCTGAACCATTGAGGGTCACACAAGTACTGGATTCGAGATTCCCGCACGGATACTCAGCTCAATCTGTTGAGCATACGAAGAGGATTTTGGGAGTGCGACTTCCTAAAATGTCAACAGAGGTCAAATTGTGATTTGCCGATGTTGAGGGGCAAAATGGTCATTTTGCACTGGGGTTCTGAAAAATGGTTTTTCAGATCATAGTATTCAGTTTTGTAAACTGAGTCGATCGGTCCGATCTGATCGGCGATCGGGGTTACGATGAAGTCTCGGTGATGGGGATGAACTGAATGTTCATCCGTTGGACCCGGGCCCGTTGGGCCGGTCCAAGTCCAACACTTAATCTATTTAATATAGACTTAAGAGACTTGATTAGATACATAACTCACAACCCTAAACCTAGCCTAAGACCCGCCGCCCCTCTCCTCTCTTCAAGCCTCACGCCGCCGCCATGCGCCGCCCGCCGCCGCCGCCGCTTCGCCGGAAAATTGTTTCCGGCCTAGTTTTTCGAGGAGAATTCGTTGGCGATAAAAATCCTTCAGCTTTCTAGTGCAGGTTGATTGGAGGGAGATTGATTTCGGTCGTGGACCTGATTGACGGATCTACCGCCACCTACCGTGAAGAGCCGACGTTCTTGTAATTCCGGTTGGATCCAGGCACAAGTGCCAGCAAGGTATTCACTAAAACACCATATGAATGTCATAGAAGTTTGAATTGTTCATCGTATTGATCGTCTCCCGGCACATGTATTTTTGTTCTTCCGCTGCCTCGCCGGGGGGCGTGATCCGGATCCCAACAAATGGGAGTGTATAGCGATGGATTTTGTAATTGGTTTACCAAAGAATGCGCAAGGATATAACTCCATTTGGGTTATAATAGATAGACTCACTAAGTCTGCTCACTTCTTACCAGTTAAGACAACATATGATGTGAGCAGATATGCAGATTTATATGTGAAGGAAATAGTAAGGCTACATGGTATTCCGATTTCTATTGTATCGGATAGGGATCCGAAGTTCACATCAGCTTTTTGGAAGAGTTTGCATAGAGCTATGGGTACAAAACTGACCTTTAGCACGGCGTTTCACCCTCAGACAGATGGACAATCTGAAATGGTGATTCAAATTTTAGAAGACTTGCTCAGAGCATGTATTGTGGATTTTTCAGAAATTTGGGATCTGAAGTTACCATTAGTAGAGTTCGCCTACAATAACAGTTTCCAGGCTTCCATTCAGATGTCTCCATATTAAGCACTCTATGGTCGAAAATGTATAACACCCCTTCACTGGGATGAAGTTGGAGAGAGAGCTGGTTTAGAACCAGACGTAGTGGAGCAAACAGCAGTAGCTGTTAGAAAAATACGAGAAAGAATGAAGGCTGCTGAAAGCCGACAGAAGAGTTATGCAGATAATAGAAGAAGGGAACTAAATTTTGAAGTAGGTGATCACGTATTTTTGAGAATTGCTCCAATGAAAGGAGTAATGTGTTTTGGGAAGAAAGGGAAATTGAGTCCAAGATATATTTGACCATATGAGATCCTAGAAAAGATAGGACAGCTAGCATATCGTTTAGCACTGCCACCGCAGCTGTCAGCAGTGCATAGTGTTTTTCATGTTTCAGCCTTGAGGAAATACATTCCTAACCCTTCGCATGTGCTAAGTCATGAACCAATCCAATTAGCACCAGATTTAAGTTATGAAGAAAGACCAGAAAGAATTCTCCTTCGAGAAATTAGAAAGCTAAGAAACCGTAGTATTCCTATGGTTAAGATACAGTGGTCTAATCAATCTGAGCGAGAAGCAACATGGGAGACAGAAGCTGATATGCTTAACCTTTACCCATATATGTTTGCTAAGTAAATTTTGAGGACGAAATTTCAATAAGGAGGGTAGAGTTGTAACGCCCCAAAATCCATAGGATTACATATATGAATCTTGTTTATTTTCATTGGGTCAAAATGACAATTTAATTGTTGGAAAAAGATGATTTCATTGATTTCAGAAAATGAGAAGAGACGCAGCTGATTTCAGCAGATGACTCCAAGGGCGACACATGAGCGGGTTTTTAACTTGGTTGGAAAACGATTTTTAAGGAGGACAAATGATTTTGTTTTGAAAAGGGTTTGGTGTATTACAAATTAAAATGATGTGAAGGGAATTTTACCAAATTTTATAATTTAATCGAGGTGTGTCATGCTTGAAGAACGCAGCACCTTGCCACTAATCCCTTCCATATGAAAACCTGTTTTGAAAGCAAAGTTTATTTTCACTTGTATCAGAAAACTCTTTCGTGTTCTTCTGAACATAATTTACAGAGAAGCTTGTTGTGTTGTTCAAGGAGAAGATTTCTGCAGGAATCGACTGTGGTTGTAAGGCTTCGTTTTAAGGCAACTAAAAGCTGATCCTTTGTTACACCATTTAAAGCATATATTGATTCTATTCATTTTATGGATCTGCTTGCATGTATGTTTAAGATATGTTGAACTTCATGTTTAAAATGATTTACGCATGTTCAAGGAAAGAAAGATTGGGTTCAAAATGATGTTTTACTACTTCCAAGTTTTTCCAGAAAGTTATTGATGTTTTAAAATACTGAGGAGTTCGAGCTTGATTCAAGTAAGTTCATGAATGTTCTTCTTTCTGGTGAATGGTAACTAATGAGCTTGACGCTGTGTGATCGGAGTTACTGGTCGAATCAGAAGTTAAATCTGATTTGATAGATAACGGCTGGTAGCATGGCTGTCGCTTTGATGTTGCAACACCAAGTTGGCAATCAGCAGTTGCAATTGTTTAGTATTCAGAAGTTGCATGGATTCGCGTTTCAGTAGTTATATTGTTTGTATTCAGCTGTTGGCAGATGTTGCACCAACAGTATTCAGCAGTTGCGATTGATTAGTGTTTCAGCAGTTGTGTTAGTTGTGTCCAGCTGTTGCATTTATTCTTAATCAGCTGTTGCTTTGATTTGCCATCAGCAGTTGCATTAGTTTGGTTCAGTTGTTGGTTCATTCAACGTCTGAAATTATGCATTTAAGTTGCGTTGACTGCTGAGTTGACCAACTACATTCGTTGTTCCCAGAATCAGCTGTTGAGTTCAATTGTATTTCATTGACTGCCTAGTTGACTAAATTGAGTTGCGTTGACATCTGTTACAAGCTAACGACATCGTTTCATTTATCACATCTGTTTCAATGTTAGTGAGTGTCCTTGCAGTTGTTTTACGCTAACGGTATTGTTTCCCTTAGAAAAATCTGATTCCTTTTAGCGATAACCGTGAACAGTAAAAGATCTGTTTTGTTACCAAGTACTGTTCCATTTTATCACGTCTGATTTCATTTCAGCGATAAGTTCCCAATAGTCGAATTCGATACTCAGTAAAGTTTTAAAATGGAAGCAAGTTTTTAAATGAAGGAACCCGATGATGTTTAAAGAGAATTTCAAAGAAAAGATGAGAGTTAAAGGAACAAAAGTTTATTTTAAAGATTTATGGCATAGATAACAGACGGTCACAAGGTGAAGGGTGAGTAGTCGTTCAGATGTCGACTTCCCTTTCATATGAGCTATATGCTAAAACTGATATCAGAAGTCATTTTGATCAAAGTGCAACACGGACCTAAGGAGAGCTTCTAAGCCATAAATCAAAAGAAAATGACAAGGATGAGATCTGGGCTATTATCCCCATCTTCAAGTTTGTGAAAGAAAGAAATGTTTAAGAAATGTTTACGAATGAATGTTTAAGTATTGCTGTTCCTTTAACTCATTATTGTATGATTAGATGTCTGCCTGCGGTAAATGAAATTGTTATTACTCATATTTTACTTGTTGAGCCCCTAGGCTCATTAGCTTTTAAAATGGTGCAGGTACGACAGCTGAGGAGCGAATGGGAGGTGAATCCTGAAACAGCTGCTGGGTGGTGTTGTGTTTATCGCTGGCCAGCGTTTTCCGTGTCATAGCTGATGTAGTCTTTCAATTTTTTTAGACGTCTGTATTAAATCAGTTACAACAGTAGTAATTCAGGTAGAATGAAAGCTGTTGTAAAACCGCAATTTCAATATATAATAGAATCTGTTTTCTGAGCCCCTAGGCTCATTAGCTTTTAAAATGGTGCAGGTACGACAGCTGAGGAGCGAATGGGAGGTGAATCCTGAAACAGCTGCTGGGTGGTGTTGTGTTTATCGCTGGCCAGCGTTTTCCGTGTCATA
Source organism: Dorcoceras hygrometricum (assembly GCA_001598015.1). Taxonomy (NCBI): domain Eukaryota; kingdom Viridiplantae; phylum Streptophyta; class Magnoliopsida; order Lamiales; family Gesneriaceae; genus Dorcoceras; species Dorcoceras hygrometricum. Next base: position 7,023 of record KV005110.1, read on the forward strand.
GCTGATGTAGTCTTTCAATTTTTTTAGACGTCTGTATTAAATCAGTTACAACAGTAGTAATTCAGGTAGAATGAAAGCTGTTGTAAAACCGCAATTTCAATATATAATAGAATCTGTTTTCCGTAAATTTCAGTAGTTGGCGCCGCTTATGTACTCGTCTGTCAGCTTGTGTTTGTGTTTCATTAATTTTTTTTCTAAGTTATAAGGAATACAGCTTATAACAAATTGTCTTTCAGCCCTTCATTTTAATCTAAAATATTATTTCACCCCAATTTCGTGACCCCGTGGGTTTGGGCATCACATTGGTATTGCAACATCGCGAACATCTATGATACCAGTTCTGCCTATCAAACCAGGCTTAGTTTCTGATTCAACTAGCATCTCCGATTACATAGAGTCAAATTCAAACGTTATCATTTACCAGAAAGAAGAACAATTCATGAACATACATGAATCAAATCTGAACTCCTAAGTATCTTTAAACATCTTTTTTTTTAAAACATACTGGAAAAACTTGGAAGCAGAAAACATAACTTTTGAACCCAAACTTTCTTTCTTAAACATTCGTAAATCTTCTTTGAACATGAACTTAAACATAACTTTAACATAAAGGCAAGCAGATCCATAAAATGAGAAAATCAATATATGCTTCAAATGGTGTAGCAAAGGATCAGCTTTTACTTGCCTTAGAACGTGAGCTTTACAACAGCAGCTGGTTTCCTGCAGCGTTCCTCCTTAAGCAATCAACACGAGCTCTTTTGAAATATTTTGAAAGAACACAAAAGAGTTTGCTTTCTGTAAATGAAATGAATCTTTTCCTTTGAAAACAAGTATTTGTATGGGAGGGATTAGTGGCAAAGGAGGTGTAGTCATCAAGCATGACACACCTTAAAGCTATGAAATTTTAGTAAAATTTCCCTCTCCATTTTTTTTAATTTGTAAATATACCAAACCCTTTTTAAAAAAATCATTTTGTCCTCCCAAGATCATTTAAACAAATTTCTAAAATCTGCTCGGGCATTGCGCTTGGAGTGACATCTGCTGGAACTTGCTGTGTTGTACCTCATTCTGAAATCAATAAAAACAGCTTATTCTAACATTTTAAATTGTCATTTTGACCTTGAAATAAATAAAATACATATATGTGATCCTATGGATTTTGGGGCGTTACAAGATGGCTAGAACTGGTGAAGGATTACGATTGCACAATCAGCTATCACCAGGAAAAGCCAATGTTGTGGCAGATGCCTTAAGTAGGAAATCTGTCGGATTAGCTCATCTCTTTGTTCAGAGATCGTTGGCTTATGATATTTAGAAGTCTGGAATAGAAGTAGTGCCCAGTTGTAGTACTGTGGTTTTGGCAGATCTCTCCATAAGGTCAAATCTGATTGACCAGATTCGAGAGGGACAACCAAGAGATGAAAAACTTCAGAAATGGGTTAAACAAGATAGAGAGAGAGGAAGCAACGTCTACTTTTCTGAAGAAGGAATGATTAGATATCTGGGTAGGATCTGCCAGATTCGAGAGGGACAACCAAGAGATGAAAAACTTCAGAAATGGGTTAAACAAGATAGAGAGAGAGGAAGCAACGTCTACTTTTCTGAAGAAGGAATGATTAGATATCTGGGTAGGATCTGGGTGCCCCAAGTAGACACCTTAAGATCAGATTTGATGACGGAGGCCCATACAACCCCATATTCAGTACATCCAGTGAGTACTAAAATGTATAAGGACCTCCAGAAGTTTTATTGGTGGCCAGGAATGAAGCGAGACATTGCCAGATTTGTCGCTGAGTGTTTGACTTGTCAATTGGTGAAAGCTGAACACCAAAGACTAGCAGGATTATTGAAGCCACTGCCTATTCCAGAATGAAATGAGAGTGTATAGCGATGGACTTTGTCGTTGGTCTACCCAAGACTGTTCAAGGATATAACTCTATTTGGGTACGAAGCTAACTTTTAGCACAGCTTTTCACCCCAGACAGATGGATAATCTGAAAGGGTGATTCAGATTTTAGAAGATTTTCTTAGAGCATGTATTGTGGATTTTTCAGAAGGTTGGGATTTAAAGTTACCATTGGTAGAATTTGCGTACAATAACAGTTTTCAAGCATCTATCCAAATGGCTCCATATGAAGCTCTCTATGACCGCAAATGTAGAACACCCCTTCACTGGGATGAAGTTGGTGAGAGAGCTGGCTTAGGACCAGATGTAGTGGAACAAGCAGCAGAAGCTGTTACAAAGATAAGAGAACGAATGAAAGCTGCTCAAAGAAGATAGAAGAGTAACGCAGATAATAGGAGAAGAGAACTGAATTATGTAATCGGCGATCATGTATTTCAGAGAATTGCTCCAATGAAAGGAGTAATGTGTTTTGGGAAGAAAGGAAAGTTGAGTCCAAGATATATTGGACCATATGAGATTTTATAAAGAATAGGAACGCTAGCTTATCGTTTAGCACTGCCCCCGCAGCTGTCAACAGTGCATAGCGTTTTTCATGTTTCAGCATTGAGGAGTATATTCCTAACCCTTCGCATGTGCTAAGCCATGAGCCAATCTAGTTAGCACCAGATTTAAGTTACAAAGAGAGACCAGAGAGAATTCTTCTTCGAGAAGATAGGAAGCTAAGAAACCGTAGTATTTCTATGGTTAAGGTACAATGGTCTAACCAATCTGAGCAAGAGGCTACGTGGGAGACAGAAGCTGATATGCTTAACCTTTACACATATCGGGTTGGTAAGTAAATTTCGAGAATGAAATTTCAATAAGGAGGGTAGAGTTGTAACGCCCCAAAATCCATAGGACCATATATATGAATCTTATTTATTTCAAGGGTCAAAATGCCATTTAAATGTTAGCATAAGCTATTTTATGAAAGCTGATTTCAGAAGTGAGGTACGACGCAGCAAGTTCCAGCAGATGTCACTCCAAGCGCAACACACGAGCAGGTTTCAGAAATCTGTTGAAAATGATTTTAAGGAGAACAAATGGTTTCTTTTAAAAAGTATTTGGTAGATTTACAACTATAATATTGAGAGGGATATTTTACTAAAAATTCATAAGTGTGTCATGCTTGATGATAACACCTCACCTGCCACTAATCCCTCCCATACAAATATCTGTTTTGAAGTAAAGGGTCATTTCACTTACAAAAAGAAAACTCTTTTGTGTTCTCTCAAATATTTCCATAAGAAGCTCGTTGTGATTGCTTGAGGAGAAGGAACTCTGCAGGAATCGACTGTCGTTGTAAAGATCAATTCAAAGGAAGTAAAAGCTGATCCTTTGCTACACCATTTTAAAGCATATATTGTTCTTCAGTATGTGTTTGCTTTCCTATTTATGTAAAGATAAAGTTAAGTTCATGTTTATGAATATTTAAGGAATAAAGATTGGGTTCAAAGTTATGTTTTCTGCTTCCAAAGTTTTCCAGAATGTTTTAAGAAAGGTTGAAGATGTTTAAAAGTACTGAGTAGTTCAGATTTGAGTCACGTATTTTCATGAATGTTCTTCTTTCTGGTGAATGGTAACTTCTGAACTTGACGCTATGTAATCGGAGATGCTATTCGAATCAGAAACTAAGTCTGATTTGATAGGCATAACTGGTATCGTAGAAGTCGTTCGTGATGTTGCAGCACCAAGTTCTTATTCAGACTTTGTTTCCTATGATTAGCGAATAAATCTCATAATTAAATCAGCAGTTTTCATTTCAGACTCGTGTTTTCGCTACACATCAGATTTTGGTCAGATTTCACAGTATTAAATACTTCACTGCTGAGTCGCTTACGATTATTCGTTGACATCTGAGTTGACCAACCTAGTTGTGTTAACATCTGAGTTGACCAACCTAGTTGCGTTGACATCTGAGTTGACCAATGACATCTGCTTTTTTTTTCAAACACTATTTCTTTGGAGATATCTGTTCTCGCTATCACTACAGTTTCCTAGTCAAATCTGTTTCATTGTTAGCGATATATTTTCATAGTCAGATCTGTTTCATGCTAACAGTATTGATCCTTGTTGTCACGTCTGTTCAACGTTACGCTTCACCTGAGGGATCTGTTTTCCCCAATCAAAATCTGTTTTGCTTTCCAGTACAGTTTCCTTTAGAGAAATCTGTTTGCATTTCAACGATCACTTTACAGTAGTCAAATCTGGTACTCAGTAAGTTTTAAAATTGGGAAGCGAGTTTTAAAAGAAGTGAACCCTGGTGATTTTCGAAGCTGATTTCAAAGAATATTTCGAAAGAAAGGAGTTTAAAGGAATGAAAGTTTATTTTTAAGGATTTATGGCATAGATAACAGACGGTCATAACAGAAGGGTGAGCAGCTGTCCAGATGTCAGTTGCCCTTTCATAAAGGAAGTGTGAGAAGTTGTCTAGATGTCGATTGCCCCTTCACAATGAGCTATATGCTAGAACTGATATCAGAAGTTATTTGATCAAGTGCACATTGGACCTAAGGAGAGCTTCTAAGCCATAAATCACAAAGTACAAGAAATTAAATGAAAGGATCTGGGTTATTGTCCCCGCATCCAAAGTTATGAAAGAAATCTTTGAGAAAGTTTACGAAAGAATGTTTATGTTTAAATGAAGTTCCTTTAAACTCAGTTATGTAAATGTTCAGATGTCTGCCTGCGTTAAATGACTTTGTTATTACTCAGATTTTACTTGCTGAGCCCCTAGGCTCATTAGATTTTAAATGGTGCAGGTGAGACAGTTAAGGGACAAGCGGAAGGTGGAAGCTGAGACAGCTGGGTGGTGAAGTGTTTATCTATGGACAGCGTTTCCGTGTCTTAGCTGTTGTTGTCTTTTATCTTAGACATCTGTATTAGATCTATTGCAACAGTAGTGAATTCATATAGAATTTCAGATGTTGTAATATAGCTTTTGCAGTAGATATATGAGATCTATTTCCGCAAATTTTCAGTACTTGGCGCCGAACGTGTGTATGTCAGTTTTGTGTTTGTGTTTTGAAACTTTTCTAAGTTATAAGAAATACAGCTTATAACAAATTGCCGTTTAGCCCTTCTTTTTATTTCAAAATTTTACTTCACCCCAAAATCTGTGACCCCGTGGGTTCGAGCGTCACAAAGGGTGAGAACAGTACTGGAATGGGTGACCTCCTGGGAAGTTCTCGTACGTCAAGCTGCTGACGTTGTGCCGCTTGATCTGGTTGATTATGTGGGCTGTAAAAGTGTGATGCCAGATCTTAACGGGTAATACTATCTCTGCTGAGGATAGGGCCGACGGTAGGGGAAGGGTAAGACTGATCTCTAAGGGAATTGAGACAAGCACCAGCAGTTTGACACGCACCTCCCCTGACTCATGGGCCTAACAGCCCAACCCTAACGTACATAATAGGTGCATTCTGCACTGCCACATTATAAGGAAATAAAGTTGCACCTTGGCTAACGGCTATAGTTTTTGGCCTAGTGGTATCCTTTGATCCTAACATTGGTATCAGAGCGAGGTCAGGGGTTCGAGTCTCCCAAGAAGAATTTTCTATACTTCTTGGGGGGATTGTTGAGTTAAGCGTGCAACGGTGAGAACAGTACTGGGATGGGTGACCTCCTGGGAAGTTCTCGTACGTCAAGCTTCTGGTTACGCCGCTTGATCTGGTTAGTCATGTGGGCTGTAAAAGTGTGATTCCACATCTTAACGGATAATACTATCTCTGCTGGGGATAGGGCCGGCGATAGGGGAATGGTAAGACTGATCCTAAGGGAATTGAGATAGCACCAGCAGTTAGACATGCACCTCCCCTGACATGGGCCTAACAACCCAACCCTAACACACATAATAGGTGCACTCTACGCTGCCTTATTATAGGAAATAAAGTTACACCTTGGCTAACAGATATAGCTTTTGGTCTAGTGGTAAGCGCTTGATCCTAAAAATTGGTATCAGAGCGAGGTCAGGGGTTCGAGTCTCCCAAGAAGCATTTTCTATACTTCTTGGGGGGGATTGTTGAGTTAAGCGTGCAAGGGTGAGAACAGTACTGGGATGGGTGACCTCCTGGGAAGTTCTCGTACGTCAAGCTGCTGACGTTGCGCCGCTTGATCTGGTTGGCCATGTGGGCTGTAAAAGTGTGATGCCAGATCTTAACGGGTAATACTATCTCTGCTGGGGATAGG
>KV005111.1:12436-26109 GCA_001598015.1 Dorcoceras hygrometricum
CGGGCCATGTATGCGGGTAGCATCGACGTACTTCATTGTTGATGGAAGGTAGGAAAATTATAACAAATTTAAATTCCCTTAGCTTCATGATCTTATCGAATATAACCATGAAACTTTTAATCTTGATATTAATTTTAAATCATATTTAAAATGAGGGATTTTAATTTTAAAATTTGGTCTCATTAATTTTAAATCAAAATTTAAAACGCGGATCCAACAGATATATCAAATATATAAAATTTGGGATGATCGATAAGCGAGAGCTATGCGATCCGTGGTTGCCAAGCACGGACCTAGGTCCAGTCCTATGTGAAATGCAGTATGAAATGCAATCCTATTACATTAACTTCCAGTTTTACAAATATTCGGTCTTCAATATCTTTGATCATCATCTCCACCTTCTTCAAAAGTCTTCCCACTAAATCTAATATTTACATTTAAATATCCATGACAAGTAGGGATACAATTTTAAAGGGGTGGGAACGGGCAATAAACCAGGCCCACTTTAAATAGATATCAACAATATTACAACCAAAATTTGTGAAACCTAGCATACACCTAACACATTGGGCACGGCTCTCGTTCATCCCAAAACACAACCAATTCAAATAATGACATAAATAAAATAATCAAATCAAATTTAATAATTTTCCAACAAAATCATATTTTAAATATAAAATCAGATTTTATAAGTAAAATCATATTTTTTCAATTGTAATTGCATCAAATTGGGCTTAAAACAATTTTAGGCCCAAAATCTGAAAAATTCCAATAATTAATTTTGGTCCAACCAAAATATCAAATATTGGCCCGAAAACCCCTCGGGCCATCCGGGACAGGCCCGAAAGAAACCCTAGAAGTCAAAACAGTGTCGCAACACCTCCTCGGGTTCGCCGCACGGCGGCGCACCGCCGTCTACACAGCGTGCGGCATAGTGCCGAATGCTGTGCGCGCCACCGCGCGCAACTCGTGCGCACGGTGGCGACCACCTGTGCGCACAGCACGTGCAGGTGGGTGGCAGGCGCCGCGCAGCACCTTGCGCGACAATCACGCACGATGGCCGACCTGCGGGCGCAACGCCCGCCGGCCAGCGCGCGGCCGCTGCACGTAGCAACAGTGCGCATGGTAGCGCACGCTGAGCGCAGCTACAGTGCATCGTGCGTGCAGCTACAGTGCGCTGGTGCCGCACGCTGCACGAGGCGACGCGCGCGGCGACGCCGACGAACAAAAATATATATATATTTTTTTTATTTTGAAATTTCGAAACTTGATGCAATATATGCACAATTCATGTATTGACAGATCCGAGCCAAGGCTCTGATACCACTGTTGGTGCAGCGGAGGATCCGGATCCCGTTCCCGGGGAGCAGCGGAAGTATCAAAAATTTTGCACCAAGAACGATCAATACATAACAATAAATGCAATAAAACATTCATAGGATTTTTTAGAGCGTTACCTTGCTGGCGTCTAGGCGCCTGGCTCCGGCCAGTTTCACAGGAAAACTGGCACTTCAACGGTTGGCGGCGGTAGTTCTCCGTATCCGATCCACGATTGGAAACACGACTCCTTCGTCAGTCTGCACTAGAAGAGCTGACGAATTTACCACGAACGGAATCTTCTCGTCGCGGTGGTCGGAACAAGTCCAACCACGAAGGCGGCGACACACAGCGGCGGCCGAGAGGGAGAGTGGAGGTGAGGGGCGGCGGCTAGTAGGGTTTGGGTGTGAGTTGTAGTGTTTCTCCCATGTAGCCCTAGGTCTAGTACAAGTAGACTTATGATGGGCTTGAACCAGCCCAATGGGCCTGGGGTGGGCCCAGGTCCATATGAACATTTGGTTCGTTTCCATCACCGTGACTTCATCATAATCCCGATCGACGATCAGATCACACCGATCTACAGAGTTTCCAAAACTGAGTATTATGATGCGAAAACAATTTTTCAGACCACCTAGTCCAAAATTGCAGTTTAGCCCCTCCAAGTTTCAAGGATAGTCAAACTAGCCCAAACTTTAGGGAAATTGCAATTTTGATCCCTGTTGAATTTTAGGAAGTCGCACTCCCTAAATTACTCCTCCTATGCTCAACACATTGAGCTCAATTTCCGTGCGGGAATCGTGAAACCAGTACTTGTGTGACCCTCAATGGTTCAGGGATACAGCTAGCCGTGGGCCCACAACGATTGCGACTCCGAAATCACAATTTCGGACTGACCCATCGGATCATGGTAAAGCGCCTAGCAACATCGTCCCATGATCCCCTAGGTATCACTGATAGTGCCTGCAAGAACCAGTCGGTCGTGGTTAGCATACAGTACGGTCCTTTCAACACATATATCCCGATCAGATCAACGACCATTGGTAAATCGAGAGTCGCTAGTGATCCAATAACCATGCATACATCTCGGAGATCAAATAGTGACATCGCGTGTGTTACTCGGTAAACCCATTTACCTAAAACACATCTAGTACTCTGGCCAGAGATTTATCACACTATTATCTCCTCAGATAGCATAGGATATCCACGTACAAAGGCGAGCGGTGAATCCTCGACAACGAAGCATCGACTCCTACATGCATCGGGACCTCACCCAATCCCGCCACCTAATGACCCCAACTGAGTCGGAAACGGGTCAAAGTGAGGCACCTATCATGTAGAGTCTCAATGACGTTTTGAGTAGTGAGGACTAATCTGTACAACCAAGACCTCGGACTTATCCACTCAACAAATGGTAACCACTTGGAAAGTCCGAACGAGGGTAGTTCGATAGATCACCAGGTCACTATCCATCTGCATGCTTAGAACATCACAATGTTCCCTACCAATAAAACGTGGTACTTCGCATCGCAGATGCTAGCCTCAAGCTCGGGCGGCCTTATCCTCATTTTTACGACCCAATCGACTAGGAACGAGCTCAGAATACACAGTGACTATTAGATGTGTTTCATGATAGCCATCATATCCACTATCACATCTAACATACACTATGGTGCATTCTAGGTGTTTATCCAACACAATTGTTAACATTACAAATCAATAATGAAGATAAAGAATGCCATTAAAAAAATACGAATTTCATAAATAAAGATCGTCATACAAAGAGTCAATAAGAACCCACACGCCACAAGTTGGCTAGTTGCGCATCTACTCTAACAAGGACTTCATAACCTTTCGATAAACTAGAATCTGAGTGCTCAATGTTTTTTTAAAACAACATCTACTTCACAATCTGCATTTAAAACATACTGGCATTTTTTTAAAACAGAAAACAACAATGAACCCGATCTTTTATTTTCATAAACATGCTTGAACATTGCTATATCTTTAGCTTAAACAGGCAAGCAAACAGAACTAAAGAAAACAATATATGATTTAAATGGCGTAGCAAGAATCAGCTTTTACTTGCCTTAATACTAGAAACACGGAGACAGCGGGTTCCTGCAGAAATCCTCCTCAAGCACCACGACGAGCTCCCGAGAGTTTTAAGAGGATGAAAGATTTTCTTTACATTTGAAAGTAAACTCAAACTTCTCGTAGAAAATCATATAAAAGAGCATGATTGTCGTTAGGTGAAAACACTTGAGTAGTGTCAGGCCACGTGCTAATCAACAAAGATTACCGCACAATTAAGCACATAATCACGAAAGCGTAAAACAGGGCTTAAAAATTTTTCGAAATAATTTGGGTCTGAACTCAAATCATCATTCAAAATATTCATAATCAAAGTACAAGTTAAATCAAACTCATACAAAAACAGGTAATATCAAATATCAAATCAGATACAGATCCCCAATACATAAAAACACAGGGCATTCCCTGGTTCAATACATAATACAATATATAACTGGGACTCAAGTGAATGGGGATCGACCAGCTGGAACTCCACTCGGTACAGCTTGGTTACCTATAGATCCTGCAAATGGGAAACACAGACCCAAAAACACAAAAGCAGGAGACAGAAAATATGAGATCAAGCCTCAGTACGAAGAGATATAAAAAAACAGCAAATCATGCAACATCCTATAAATCAAGTTATGAAATGCATGAGGCTGTCAAAGGAATCAGTCATCAAGGTCAGTGTATCAACTGACATCCAGTGTATCAACTGGAAAATCATCTCAAATCGAGCCTCTATCCCGCACAGTGTATGAACCGGGGAATCACCGGTACGTGATCATCGGAGCCCGTCAGCCCATATCACAGCTCGGTGGTATTCTGCACCACTCCGATGATAGTGTTGCCTGGCACGACACATCTGTCTGCCGGTCACAACGTGGTTCTATCTCAGGTCATAAATCAATCAATCAATCAGTCTCAATATGTATGCATGTATGTCAAGAAATTCATATCTGATTTCTACATGCACAATTTACGCAAAACAGAATATATCATTCAAACAATTCATCAACCTGTTTCACGTAAATCACAAGATCATCTCACGTAGATTACATAACTCGAATTATACACATGTTCATGCTCAAAGCTGTTTACAGCCGCTCAATTCGTACCTTCAATCCTCAATTCAATCTGAACAGATCTCACCAGCCACGGCAAACTCATGGCCTAAGCAAAACAGATTCCTATTGGCTTCGGCAACCATGACAGAAAGCTCGTGGGACCACAAATCTGTTAAGATATCACTCAGCTTTGCACAAAACTGAACGTCTATATATCACTGCCTTCGACCAAGAACCCAAATCTGGTTCTACAGGTCTAAACAAAGTTCTAAAAGCAGTTTCTAAGCTTATAACGACAGGAAATGCTTACTCAAAAGCTGCTACAACACAGGAGAACCAAAGCTCCGAAATCACGAAGCTACACGAACTCGGAAGCCACGTCGCGATCCTCTCCAAGGCCCATTTAAGCCTCCTAGTTGGTATCAATCGAAAGAGCAACTCAAGGAGAATCCAGCGCCACCAATCTCGTTCAAAACAACGGCAAGAATCAACAAAAATATAGGGAACAAATGTTCGGGTGAACAGTAGCTATCGAGGGTTTGAAGATGGAGATAAGAAATATCGGGTGGAAAATGCTCTAAGTGTCGCTCAACACTTATATATATAAATACTCCACACAACAGCTGTTGTTCTACATAAATCAGACGTCAGGTAATGCTACACTAGAAATCTTACAACTGAATCCAACGTTTCTTCTCAACGGGAACAACTGACACCAACAGACGTTGCACTTCTATTACACAACATCAAACGACGCCGTACCAACTAATCGAAACGACGCCGCAACATCAAACAGCTGAGAACAGATCTCTCTCATAACGACCAGCAGCTGAATCTAAAATAATATCAAAACGACGTAGCATCACTTCCTCAGCTACCAGCAGATCTCTCTCTCCCATCGACCAACAGCTGAACACGCTAGCTATCTCAAACGACGTCATAGAGGAACACGTCACCATCGCTGTCAACATCTGATGACCAACACAACCAACAGCTGACACAAAGCGTTACACCCAAAACGCTGTCGTTCCAACTTATCCAAACGACGTAGTTTCGTTACCCGCTAAGACTACTCTAACGAAACCAACAGCTGGTTCCTACACACTCACATATGCCAGCGTTACCCCACAGCTGAACAAATCTCTTGCAATAGCAACAGCTGTTTTGCGCTACAACACTAGCAGTCAACTCTGCTGGGTTGACCAACACCCGACTGCTGAACACATCCTCGCGCTAACAGTACCGTTGACCCTCGTTGACATCTAAACCTCCAGGCTGAAATACCGAAAAACACCAAAATCTGAAACTCGATTCAACCAAAACACTCCAAGTCCAGAAGTCTGAACTTCACAAACCAAACTTCACTACAATTCTTCAAAATCTGAAATTCGAAATCCCCAAAATCTCATGACTAATCCTATGCAAAACTGATTAATCACTATTCGAATTTCTCAATCCTCACATTCTCCCCAACTTAAGAGATTTCGTCCTCGAAATCAAAGGCACAACAGGGAAGAATTCAAACCAAACATTTCAAGCAACACACAAAAAACTGAACAACTCGAATTAAAGCTTAGAGTTTACCTGGAATTCTCACTGTCAGCGCTCAAATAGCTGAGGCCAGTCTTGTCTCATCTTCTCCTCAACCTCCCAGGTAGCTTCTTCTCGGCCATGCTTACTCCATTGGACCATCACCAACGGAATTATCTTGTTCCTCAGCTGCTTATCCTTCCTATTCTGAATCTGCACTGGATATTCAACATAACTCAAGGCAGAATCCAGCTCAACTTCGTCGGTTCTCAAAACATGGGAAGGATCTGGCTCATATTTTCTCAACATTGACACATGAAAAACATCATGTATCGCTGCTAACTCATCAGGCAGCCTCAATCTATAAGCCAACTGTCCAATCCGCTCAACAATCTCAAAGGGACCAACGAATCTAGGAGCCAATTTGCCCTTAAATCTGAATCTCATCACGCTCTTGAAAGGATAAACCTTGAGGAACACTCGATCGCGAACCTCAAATTCCAAAGGTCTGCGTCTCTTATTCGCATATCTGGTAAATCTATCTTGTTCAGCCTTCATCCTACTCCGAATCAAATCAATCTGATCTTTCATATGCTGCACAAACTCAGGAGTAGAAAGCTATTTCACACCAACCTCTTCCCAACAGATTGAAGATCTGCACTTGCGACCATATAAAGCTTCAAACGGAGCCATCGCGATAGTCACTTGATAGCTGTTGTTATATGAAAACTCGACTAAGGACAAAGAATCCTGCCAACCACCATCGAAATCCATCACAGCTGCACGCAGCATATCTTCTAAAGTCTGAATGGTCCGCTCAGACTGACCATCTATCTGTGGGTGATAGGCTGTACTCATAGCCAATCTCGAACCCATCGCTGCCTGCAAGCTCTTCCAAAATCGAGATGTGAATCTTGGATCTCTATCAGACACTATCGAAACAGGCACTCCATGCAATCTAACCACATGGTCGACATAAAACTTCGCCATTTTATTCATCGAACACCTCACATCATAGGGAATGAAATGGGCTAACTTCAAGAGTCGATCAATCACCATCCAAATCGCATTGCATCCCCTACTCGATCGAGGTAAATGAGTCACAAAATCCATGGCGATGTACTCCCAATTCCATTGGGGCACCTCTAAACTCTATAACAATCCACCAGGTCTCATCCTCTCCGCCTTGACCTGCTGGCAATTCAAACACTTAGCAACAAAACCAGAAATGTCGCTCTTCATACCTGCCCACCAGTAGTGAGACTTCAAGGCATGGTACAGCTTCCTCTCGGCCGGATGCACACTGTACCGACTACAATGCGCTTCATTCAAGATGGTCTCTTTCAAGTCAATTAGGTTTGGAACCACCAATCTCCCTCGAAATCTCAGACACCCATCAGAAGCAACAGAAAATCATCAGAATGACCACTTCGGGCTTTAATCCTCAACTCATGGATATAGGGATCAGTCCTCTTCACTTCCCTAATGTCACTTACAATCTGCGGTTCAACCCAAATCGAAGAAACCAAGAAGTACTGCTCAGCTAGCTGAAATCTCCAACCAGAAGTACTCAACTGCTCGTAGAATCTCTAGACACTCAGAGATGCTAACATATCAGGATGGGCTTTCCTGCTCAAAGCATCGGCTACTAAGTTCATCCGCCTAGGCTGATACTGAATCTCGCAAGTAAAATCCTTGAGCAAGTCCATCCAACGACGCTGCCTCATATTCAAATCTGACTGAGTGAAGATATATTTCAAACTCTTGTGGTCGGTGTACACCACAAATTCTTCACCATACAGATAGTGTCGCCAAATCTTCAAGCCAAACATAATCGCAGCCAATTCCAAATCATGAACGTGGTACCTCGTCTCGTGAGGCTTCAACTGCCGAGATGCATAAGCAATCACGTACCCGTTCTGCATCAGAACACATCCCAAACCACTTAGATATGCATCGGAGCATACAACAAATCCTCCAGATCCACACGGTAAAGCCAAAACAGGAGCTGTAGTCATCTTCTCCTTTAACGTCTGAAAGCTCGACTCGCACTCGTCAGTCCATACGAACTTCCTATCCTTCTGAGTCAACTGAGTCATAGGCCTGGCTATCGACGAGAACTTCTCGATGAAACGTCTATAATAGCCAGCCAATCCCAAGAAACTACGGATCTCAGAAACATTCCTAGGTCTCTCCCAGTTAAGAACTGCTTCGACCTTAATCGGATCCACCAAAATTCCTTGTGATGAAATCACATGACCCAAAAAGATAATTCTATCTAGCAAAAATTCACACTTGCTGAATTTGGCATACAACTACGAGTCTCTCAATATTTGCAACACCAATCTTAGATGCTCCTTATGCTCTCTAAAACTCCTCGAATACACCAAGATGTCATCTATGAAGACAATCACGAACCGATCGATGTACTCGTTAAAGACGTGAATCATCAAATCCATGAAAACAACTGGAGCATTCGTCAACCCAAACGACATCACAAGAAACTCATAATGCCCATATCTCGTCCGGAAAGCTTTCTTCGTCACATCAGCGCCTCTAATCCACAACTGGTGATAGCCAGAGCGCAAATCAATCTTCGAGTACACCACCGATCCTTGAAACTGATCGAACAAGTCATCAATCCTCGGTAAAGGATACTTGTGAGACCTGGATTTGTAATTGAGATTAATCGTTGGAATGAATCGATAAATAGAGGTTCTGCTGGTTTAAGATCTCTATTTGAGTGTTTGAGTTGCATTTTCGGGTTCCATTTCGTGTGTTGAACAATTCTGGAGATTTTGTATTTTCGCATACTTGAGGTACCTGCTGGTTGACGTGTCAGCTGGTGTTGTGAGCTGGCAGCTGGTCGGTGGCAAAACCAGTCGAAGCGTGTTTTAGCATGAGATTCCTGAAACGCTGTCGTTTGCGTGAAGTTTAGTTGCGCGTGTTGTGATCAGAAGGTGGTTAGTGTATTTGCGTTGAGGATCAAAACGACTGCGTTTAGTTTAGTTGGCACGACGTCGTTTGGATGTTGCGTCTGGTACCAGCTGGTAGATCGTGTGTGTGTTCCTGCTGGTTGATCAGCAGATGTAGATGTCAACGCGAGTCAACCTTTCCTATAGCTCGAAGAGGAAACGTCGTCGTTTCGTTGTTGCGACTGGGAGTTCAGCTGCGAGTGAGTTTTGCCGTTATTGCTTGCTGCTGGTATTTTCGCGAGAGCTAGCGACTGGATGACGTCAGTAGAGCGACGTCGTTTGAGTTAGTTGCAACGCTGCGTTTTGAGGTTGCGACTGGAACCAGCAGAGAGAAGCGTTGTGTTGTTTTGTTCTTGCGACTGGACACCCAGCTGCTGGTGTGGTATCCTGTGCGACGTCGTTTGAGTAAGTTGGCGCGACGCCGTTTTGAGAACCAGCTATTAGTTATTTTAGCAATTGTTGGAGAAATCAGCTGTTGGTTCTTGCGTCTGTTGGTTTGGGAAATTGTTGGTGTCGACTGATTTTGTCGGTAGACAATTATTGGTATTGATTTCCAGTCTTTGCAAGTTCTATATATAGGAAGACTTGGTCTTGGAATTGTAGTAGCAATTCCATACTTAGCAAATATTTCCAGCCTTTCGTTCCTTATCCTTCGAACCCTAGAACACTGTTCAGCCGTGAGCTTTTCCAGCGATTTCCCGTCGTTTCCGGTGGTTGTTTTGCTCGTGTGAGGTAGCGTTGGACTCCTATCGAGAAGCTCTTCCAATTCGTACCAGTTTTAGAAGCTGGAATTGGCTAGTCGAGGAACGCAAAGTTGCTGCCGTTCGAGTGTTGCGACGATTTGGTAGAACTACGTTCTGGTTTTCGGTGAGACCTTGTTCCTAGCCTTAGTTTTTAAGCTTTCTATGTAATTGTTGAGGTATATGGAGCAGCTGGTCGAGTGAGACTCCCAGCCGTGAGCTTGATTAGCAACCTGTTAGATTTACGTTGTGTATGCCGTGTGTTTAACAGGCTTTTACCAAAGTCTTCGGGACTTCTCGCAGTGTTAGTTGTTGCTCAGTATAAGGTATGGATCTTGAGCTTATAATTCAGCGAAGAACGTAGCTTGGATGAAGTGCGAGATGGCTGTGTTGGATTTCCGTGCTTGTTGTTGTCCTGGTTGAGGACTGTGTATGCTATTTGTGTAATTGCTGCGTTTCACATGTTTATATGCCTGCATTCCAGCATGTTGCATACACGCATGGTATTCCATTCGAGTTTTGGTAGTCTTTGTACCATGTTGTATTGTTGTTGATTTTCTTACCAGGATGTGAGGGCGAGCGGCAATACCGCACTCTCATCTCCCTGCTGGGATCGTAGCCACCATGCGCCGAGTGGTTAACTACCACAGTTCATGGGCGAGGCAACAGCAGGTTGAGTGTTTTCAGGAAACCCAGGTTCTACAGCTGGTCGTGGTTTCAACCCAGCTGGTGGTGCCCCAGGAGGTGGCTAGTGTGTCCCAATAGCATATAGCATATATATATATATATATGTATCAGTTAGCCAGGGGGATGCCCTACGCTTTATTGTTGTACCCGTAGGGGAGTATGATACATGTTTGAATTATGTATGCTTTGTTGCTGATTGTTTTATGATTTGGGAAACTTATTTTAAGTATCGTTGTATTTTAAATTATATGTTTAAAACCGTCGAGCCTAAAAGCGTAATTTTACCCCCTTTTTGATAGCTTCCGCATGTGTTTATCTGTTGTGAGCACGAGGCCTGACATTTTTGGTATCAAAGCTTAAACTGGGATAAGCTCATTTCCTTTGATCACACTTGAGTCTAGGCACAGTGTTGCGTGTTGCATGTGCTTGACTTATGTGACTACGTGCTGCATATTTTGTGTTATATGCTTTCTTTGCTGTATCTGTTCTGTTTTTTCTTATCCTGTTGAGTGTTTTAGATGCCGCCTAGACGTCGTGGTCGTAGTAGGGGGCTGTTCCAGGAATCAGGAGGGCAGAATGAGGATCAGTATAGTGCGCCTAGTCATACCCTTGAGAGTGGTGGAGAAGAGGAGGCTGAAGCTCCGCCGGCTCCGGTAGAGAGAATGGATGTGGTCATAGCTTGGTTTCAGAGGATGAGTCCTCCTATCTTCAATGGTGATGAGTCGAGTGAGGACATGGATTCTTGGCTCCATAGCGTCATACATCTTTTTGATCGAGCCCAGTATGACGACGATCTCCGGTTGAGGTTGGTGACCTTATTGTTGAGGAAGTCCGCAGAGCGTTGGTGGCTAGGTACGTCTAGTACCTTACTGGAGACTGGTGTTGGCATTACTTGGGACACTTTCTATCAGGTCTTCAGGCAGGAGTATGTCCCCGACTCCTATGTAGCTGCCCGTGAGCGGGAGTTTGAGTTCTTGGAACAGGGTTCCTTGTCTGTGCGCGAGTACGCTCGCAAGTTTTCTGCTTTGTTGGCGTATGTTCCGCATGTTGCTGGCCGGGAGAGGGCCAAGAGCACCAGGTTTGTGGAGGGCTTGAATGGAGATCTGTACCAGAGCGTTCTGAAAATCAAGCCCAAGTCCTATGCTGAGGCCGTGGATACTGCTATCCACATCGAGGAGGGCATGAAGAGCCGTAGCGCGCGTAGAGCGCAAGTGGCGCAGTCGGTGCAGGGTGGTAGACCCGCTGGTCAGGGAGCTCAGTCGTCTCAGAGTTCTCAGTCCGTGCATTTTCCTCAGCAGCAACAGGTAGCTCAGCAGTCTGGCCGTCAGAGGTTTCGACCTCGTGGTCAGCAATTCAAAAAGAAGTCTGGTTCAGGGTCTTCTGGTTCTGGCAGCTCGAGTAGCAGCGGCTCTCGGGTGGAGATTTGTGGTTTTTGTGGTGGAAAGCATTCTTCCAAGCAGTGTGTTGGTGTGCAGGGTTCCTGCAACCTTTGTGGTCAGTATGGGCACTTTGCGAGAGTGTGCCCGTCAGCTGGAGTACAGCAGACCGCGGCCCAGCCTCAAGGTCGTGGGGGTCAGTCTAGGGGCCGTTCGTAGCAGTTTCAGCAGCCCCGTTTTGGTGAGACTCCGTTTAGGCTGTTTCAGCAGCCTGGCCCATCGTGTTTTGGGCAGACGTCTCAGCCTTTCTTTCCAGGACCTCAGCAGGCTCAGGTTAACGCCTTCACTAGAGAGCAGGCCGAGGAGACATCGAGCCGGGTGATTGGAGGTACATGTCTTGTCTTTGACTTTCCTGCTCGTGTGTTGTTTGACACCGGTGCTTCGCATTCGTTTATTTCCGATTCTTTTGTTGTTGAGCATGGTTTGTGTACCGTCCCTTTGCGTGATGTTGTTTCTGTTTCTACCCCCGGTGGTGTAAGCCTGTGTTCGCAAGAGATTTTGTTGAATGGTGTGCTGCGGTTTGGTGAGCATGCCTTGTTAGCAAATTTGATCCGTTTGATGCTTTGGGATTTCGATTGTATAGTTGGGATGGATGTGCTATCCAACTACAGGGCCTCTGTGGATTGCTTCCATGGGATTGTGCGCTTTAGGCCTCTGTCTGGCGAGAAGTGGGACTTCTATGGTCAGGACTCGAGATCGAAGATTCCGTTAGTCTCCGCGATGGAAATGTTTAGCTTGTTGTCCTTGGAGAATGCTGGCTTTATGATCTACGCTTTGGATGCGTCTTCTTCTTCTAGTGTTCAGCTTAGTGACGTTCCCGTGGTGCGACACTTCCCCGACGTGTTTCCGGAGGAGATTCCTGGTTTCCCTCCGAGGCGGGAGATAGACTTCAGCATAGAGTTGGTGCCTGGCAGAGCTCCGATTTCTAGTGCCCCTTATCGTCTAGCGCCTGCGGAGTTGAGGGAACTCAAGGTTCAGTTAGATGATTTGCTGGATAAGGGTTTCATTCGCCCTAGTATGTCACCGTGGGGAGCACCCATTTTGTTTGTAAAGAAGAAGGATGGCTCAATGCGGATGTGCATTGATTTTCGTCAGTTGAATAAAGCCACTGTGAAGAATAAGTACCCGTTGCCGAGAATTGATGATCGGTTTGATCAGTTGCAAGGTTCTGTGGTGTATTCTAAGATTGATCTTCGTTCCGGGTACCATCAGCTCAGAGTAAGGGAACAAGATGTCGCGAAGACTGCGTTTCGTACGAGGTACGGACATTTTGAGTTTTTTGTGATGCCGTTTGGGTTGACAAACGCGCCGGCAGTCTTCATGGATCTGATGAACCGAGTCTTCCGAGAGTTCATAGATCAGTTCGTGATTGTTTTTATTGACGACATCTTGGTTTACTCGAAAACTCCGAGGGAGCACAAGGAACACTTGGAAATGGTTCTTGAGAGGTTGAGAGAGCAGCAGTTGTATGCAAAGTTTTCCAAGTGCGAGTTCTGGTTGGAACGCGTTGTATTTCTGGGCCATGTCATTTCAGCAGATGGCATTTCTGTGGATCCCAGTAAAGTGGATGCTGTGTTGAACTGGGAGCGACCGAGAAATGTGTCTAAGATTCGCAGTTTCTTAGGTCTGGCTGGCTATTATCGTCGTTTCATTGAGGGGTTTTCTTCTATAGCTAAGCCGATGACCCAATTGACCCAAAAGGATAAACGGTTTGTTTGGACTGAGCAGTGTGAGAATGCTTTTCAACTACTCAAGGAGAAGTTAACTACTGCACCTGTGTTGGCTTTGCCGTCCGGATCAGGTGGTTTTGTTGTTTGTTCTGACGCTTCGCTAAATGGATTGGGTTGTGTG